>JABUQX010127297.1:0-12500 GCA_015478945.1 Trachelipus rathkii | reverse complement strand
GGCTGGGGTTCCCTATTGACTTTGCTAACGTTCGTGGGCTCCGGCTTACCATGAATCTGTGGAATATCACCTCGCTAACTCTCTAACTAATGTTTTTATTACTGTTCCTGAGACCCAGTATTTGCTAGCCAAGGGATTCTTTTATCAAATAAACTTAATATCTACAACTTATATAAACCTTTTCTTAATAATTTCCAGACTAAATGGTGGTCTGTGCCTATATAAAACATTAACACTCCTGTAACACGTCTTTAGAATCTTGAATCTCCTGATTTCGATGTTCTGTGGCTTAAAGTCTTTCTCCCTAATTACTACATTATCTTGGTGTTTTTCTGCTACTGCTTCCCTAACGGAACAGATTTTCACCTCCTTTTTTGAATATCTTACTACTTCTCATGAGAGTGTTACTTCTTCCCATCCAAATACTGAGGTTTTCTATTTAGGTGATTTCAACGTACATCACACAGAGTGGTTGGGCTCCTCTCATACTGATGCAGGAGGGGAGGAGGCCAAAACATTCAGTACTTCTCACGATCTGCGCACACAGTTTAATAGGAAGAACCATACTCTCACACATACCAGATCGTCCTAAGACGGGCAATTCTTTGAACACGCCTTGATTTTATGTTTACCACTCCTCCTTCTCGATATAAATACACCATTTTCCCTCCTGTCGCGGTAATCTGACCACAATCTTGTAGCTGCTTTTTAATTTTAAAAAAACTTTTCTCCAGCAAGCTTCCCACCATGCCCCAAACGTCTTTCTGGCACTTCTAATCGGGCTTAATTGGGGGGCGTTGCGTCGTTTCTTCGCAAACTATGCTTGGATTGAATCTTGCTTTGACTCGGGAGGACGCTTCGGTCGCACGCGCTGAAAAAGGTTTAGGTGGCCGTAACTTGAGGAGTATTGCAGCCGGGGTTCCTTCATCTTCAAACTAAATCTTTTTCTCGCACAAAATCCAATGGTTTTCGATGGGGGAATGTTCTCACTACCATTCAGGAAGAGAAGACATTGCGTATCGGGCTGGAAAAACTCTCGTTCTCCTATCACTCTTACTAATATTCATTCTGCTTGGAATCGTTGCCGGGCTATTATTCGACAGGCTAAGGCGCGTTCTTTCACCTAAAAGAAAGTAGCGACAAATCCTACTTGGCTCCTCCTACTGATAAAAATTTTCCGGGGCCTCTTGCCCAAAAACATCTCTAATATTTTTATGTAAATCTGCAATTTCCTCCAATTATTCGCTCTGACGGGTTCTGTTTAGCTAACTCTTCCTACTGAAAATTGGCATTTTTAAGTCTCCTTTTTTAGGCCTCCTTTTTTTCTTCATCGTGGTACCATTTCTCCACCTTTGAAACGATTCGGCATCAGTCCTATCCTGCTTCATTCTCCTCCTCAGGTTTCTTTATGGCTCTTCCCGTGATAGGCGCAATGATCGGGTTCGGTATGGGATTATTTCTGAAAGATCTATATAGTAAGATGTCAGGATTAGGCTAAGTGCCCGAAGGATGGCAAATTACTCTATAACACCTGTAGGTTCTTGAGCGGAGTGATGCTTCCGAAGCTGGCCCGCTGTCCTCATCCAACTCTTTACTACTATTCTAATTTGAACCTTAATATCTATTGAATACATTAATTTCCTCAAAATGAATAGTCATGGGAAAAGTGCGCTCAATTTAAATTGTCAAACACATAATCCCGAAAAAGGGCAAGCCCGCTCTGAATCACTTCTACTATCATCCTATAGCTGCTCACTTGTTATTCTATCTAAGATTTATATTTGAAAATCTCTTCTTAAAATTCATTCATCCCAAATATTCTAAATGGGATCATCTAGATTGAGTAATATTATTAATTTCGCATTTCTTTCAGATCAATCAAGTATGGTTTTTCGCTTGATCGCTCGTTAAGTCGTCATGGGTGATGTATCAATATTGAGAGACGCTATGAAGTAACTAGATGGAGAGAGGAGGTAGGTATGGTCTATGGACGGCACCGTTAGGAAGAGATGGATGGGAGATAGCAGAGAGTTGGGTAGGTGGCACGAGTAAGAGAGAGATAAGGTAAGATGCAGAGGAGGGACGTGTTCTCCGAAATCACGAAATATGGGCATGCGTCGCTCTACTCTAAGTAGTTTGGCCTTATTAGGGGCGCCCTCCATATATACTTCTCTTTGGGGCTTTCCCTCTTCTCCTGGCGGTCTTGCTTTAATTCCTCTTGTCCAGTGGTGATTTCTCTCACTGGGCACTTGGGTCGTCTGGGATATTTAATCGTATTAAGCATTCGCGTGGTGGTTTTGAGGGGTATGAGTAGTCGAACTTCTATCTTCCTCCTTCCTGTTAAAATTGTTGGTGTTGCTGTCGGAGGTTCTTACTACTGTTTTTTATCTCCAACCTTTATTCTTACTTTTTCATCACGATCTCCTCAGCTGTGGACTTCTTTAACTCTGTTCATCTTATGCCGATGACTCAAACTCTCCATTCTTCCACTCATTTCCAAATCTGCTCCTCTTTGTGGCATCTTGAAGCAACAGCCTTCTGTTCTTTCTGATTCTATTCTAGCCAGACCATACGATTTGGGATAATTTCCTCCTCCGAGATGGGTTGTTCCGCACACAACCTTGTGATTAATTATTGGTTCTCGAACACTCTTCTCGAAATAATTCTCAACTAAACTTTTACAAGTCGGGCTCTTCTCAACTCACATTATTTACAACACACCCTCTTAAAATATTTTTCTCTTAGGGTTTTTTTATATTTCGAAAGCGGTTCTTATTATACGTCATCATCGGGCTGGTTGTACGTTGAACCTTAATAATTTATTTTTAACATATGTCTTTGGACTATCCACTGAACATAATAAAAAAATGGGATAACTCATTGGCAACCTCATATTCTGAACAACTGTTGGTTTTGCTTAGGTCTTTTGCCGTCGGGAAATGTTAAGACTAGGGTGTTGTTTTGGTGCATTTGTTCTTTAGTGTTCGCAGGACGGGAATGGCTTTCGGGTGGGTTATGGTTCTTGTCTGCGACATGTTGCTATCGGTGGTGGGCGCCTGTGATAAGTTGGTGTAAGTGAAGCCATGTTAGTTTGACGCATCTCTTTAGTTTTTTATGTAGATGTACTGTCTGGCATACTCACGGATATTCTTGGGGCTTACGGGGCTTGGCTGTCATCTCTTTGTGGTTTTTTATTTTAGGGTGGCTATGATATAGTTGGGTTAATCTCTTAATAGGGTTAATGGACGCAACACTCTTTTTCTGTAGTTTTGGTATGGATTTGGGTGATTTTAAACTGTCCTCCCTATCTTGGTTTGTAAGCTATGCTTTAATTGATTGAGTTCTACACTTGCGATCTGGCGTGGTCGGTCGAGGCGTTGTGGTCCCTTAACTCATTTGTTTCTTGGTTTTGAGTATTTCAGGTGTTACTTTTAACAATGACGGGTGAGATGCTTGGTTTTTCTCAGGGTGAACAGGAGTTGGCCACTTTGCTCGGGAGATGATTATACATATCTAAAAGTCGAACGTTAAATATCAAAATACTGGAATAAAAGCCAGAGGATTGGCACATATATAGTCTCTTAAGACATGCTGATCTCTTTGTTCATGACGACATTTTGAAATAATCCCTTAGTTATACTTCTCGTTCGATGAATAGTGGTTGTGTCTCGTATTTCCTTCGTTCTTCTGGTCTCAGCGAAGGCATGATCGTTGATTAACTAGATGTTGAAAGCCTTATTCTTGCATTGCAAAAGGTACATTTTGTTAGTTTTTTCCTAACTGTATTATTTAGGGATTTCTTTCTCAACTCTCTTTAAAATGAGCGGGTCTGCTCGCACATCTCGAGGCTCTGCCGCAACCCACGCTTGTAGATCTGTCTTCATTAGGTAGCTTTGGGTGACATTGGGTGTGGCTGGTTCTTCGAGTTAATTTTATATTGGCTCCTGTTCTCCCCTCCTTTAGAAAAGGACCCTGGTCGCTACGCTCGTGAGTGGTTGGGTTAATCTGTGTTGGATAGAAATATTTTATGATATATATGGTTAGATTTTATCATTGGGGAATGGTCGAATTCTTGGAGTGGAGAAATAAGTGGGAATTTTAGTAAATGGGTGCTCATTATATACTAGTAGTATTTTTAGTTAGGGTAGGCTTAATATTTTGGGGGATGTTATTTAGCAGAAGGAGATGTCAAGGTATGTTGGGGTTCTGGGGGTTATTAGTTTTGTAAAGTATTTTCACGGTATATATACGATATATATTGGTTTAAATTCAAATATTGATATTGAGTTCAGTAATTATCATGATGTTATGTATGTTTAGTTATATACACCTGGTAACTTAGAAATATATGTTAAATCACCCTTTCTTTTTTAGGGGTTAGTTAACATTGTGTTGTTGAGTGTTTAAGGTATAGTAAAAATGTTTGGAGTATTGTATGTTGAGTATCGTCTAATTAGTCATTGAAGGTATTCTCCAGTTAGGGATACGGTACTTAAGTATTTAAAGTTTATGTATATATATTAGCGTGTATGTACTAAGGGGGGTACGGGTTCAGTATAACCATAACAATTTTCATAGGGTATAGTCAAGTATTAGGGGTCATGTAGATTATATAATATTAATTGAACTAACTTATAATGTTCCTATCTTCTTTAAATATTTAGTATTGTAAAACGTTATTTTATAATATTTGGAATTTAGGTAATGTATGGAATAAATTTTGGCCATTTAGAGTTTCCATATGTGCGGAGGTTTGTTGGTGTACTGTAATTTGTGTGGGATGTATTCGGGGTAATTAGGTGAATTAATATTTTTCCTATAATTGGCCCATGAATAAGTAGGCGTTATTATTATAAAGGTATTATATGTTTGTGGGTGTGAATATCTTCTATTAGGTACTTATGTCTTTATGGGTTGTTAATTTAATTTTTTTATGGTACGAGTTTTTGAGATATTTTCCATTTGAATATTAAGTTTGAATTATATAATGTTCGTATGATGCTTGTAATTTTATGTATTAGAAGTTTGTGGTTGATTTAAGTTTTCTTTATTTCTTATTTTTATTTTTTTTAATTTAAACCCCTTTAAATATTATTAATTTGTGGGAATATTATTATAGGTGAGTAAATTTATATAGTATGGGGATATGGATTTAAGATATTGAAGTTCTTAGTATTTGAATGGCAGATGCAAATCCTCAATAATCGGTTGGCTAAGATAAACCTATAGGTTTGTGGGTATCTAGATGAATTTATGATAATCTTTCGGATGAATGGATATAGGTTATTATTTGAAAGGTGTATGGTTTATAAAGTATTATTTTAAATAATTATATTATATAATATATACTATGTAAGTGTGGGGCTAAGGGGATTGTTATGACATTTAATTAACTTCATAGGCATAACTCGTTGGGCTCTTTTGTTCCCTGCTTCTGGTATCTCTCTCTCTGGGTCATTACTTCTTTCTGCTCTTCCATCTCTTGGGCTTACTATACTCTTTCATCTCTCTTCGACCTCTCCCTCTGCTTTTCTACCGTGGCTGACTTTTATTTATAAATTCTTAATATTCGATATCCTAGCTATATTAAGGAGGTAGTTTGGTGATTTTCGATTAGCACCTCGTGGCAATTTTACCCTTTCAAAATTCACTTACTGGTGTTCAAAATAAAAGTAGTTGCTAGTGTAATAATAAGAAAATATGCATGTTGATTTAAATGAATGAGGGATGATAGGTCTGCTTTGAGCAAGGTAGCTACAGTACGAATTGCTTGAGAGGGGTTATGAAAGAAGACCCTAATAAAATGAGATTATGGTACAACCTTGCCGCTCCCGAGTATACGTCTGGAAGTATTTGAACGGTAAGTAGGGTGTTTGCAGTATAGTGTATACTTTTAGGAGTGAATGCTGTCTGTAAAGGGTTTGCACTCCTGTTATGTGACTGGGTGCTACAACCAGGTGTATCGTTTCTTTTGTGGAGCGTACTATATAGTAGTATTACGCGGTTTCCGGTAGTTAAGAGGTCAGTTGTGTTGTGAGCTTCTCATCAATGTTCAAATGTATATTTCTGTGGTATTTAACTTGATATTTATCGAGTGTGTATGCTTCTATTTGTAGTCAAGTTCACGCAACCGTTGTACGTATATGAGATTATACTCTTCGTTAGTATAATTAATTTTTGTTGCTCTTGCTCTTTAATTATTTTAGGTTTTAATAAAGTGAACAGAGAAAAGTGAAATCTTTTTAATTATTTATTTGTTTATTTATTTCATATTAATTTATTTGATTTATTTACTTGTATATGAATATTATAGGATTTTATGTTATCGTTAGTAGGTTACATTTATAACTCAGTATGTTTTTATAAACTAATATGTAATTTATAAACTTCAAATTTTTAACTTAAATTAAACTCACTCACTAACGATATCTACGCCCATTTATGCTTTTGAGGCATCGGATTCGTTTCACCTATTTTTAAAATGTGTTAAATAGCAGTTTATTTTATTATAGGCGGCTACTCTCCCCTTTTATATTATTAGTTTCCAATCTTGGATATCCTTTTACTAATTAATATTATCTCAGTGTATTTTCAATAATTTCTAATTTAATTTAATTTGTGACACTTACTTGTAAGAATGCTAAAAAAATAATAAAAATATTTATCGTAACCATTGTATTATAAATTTGCAATATAATAGATTCGTTTTACTATAATTTCTCAACACTCGTTAGACTGAATCACGAGATAGTGCAACGAGTAGCAGGAGTTAAACCTCTTGATATTATTATTTATTTAATATTATAATATTAATTATATATATATATTATAATATATATATTTAATTATAATTATATATATATATAATATTATAATATATATTAATATTTAATATATATACTATATTATATATATATTTAATATAATATAATTATATATTATATATATATTATATATATATTAATATCATAACTATTATAAAGAACTGACTAAAAAGGATGGGACTTCAGGTAAATAATGTCCAAGGTACTATTGTTAGGGCCTTTATTTTTTTTAATTAATTTGTATTCTTTCTTTATATATTTATTTATTTATATTTTTATACTTATTATAATCTAGTGGAAGAGAGTGTATCAGTAATTTTATAATTGGAGGACATTACATTCTGGGTTAGGTGGTTTATCTGGTAGGTAATTATTATTATCAATAAGGGTTAGTGAGGGGTGATTTGAGGGTAAGTTAATCAGTATATAAATATATATACTACTATAGGTTTTTGATTTCCAAACTTATAATAAATAATAAGAATAAATTTTTATTGGGAAATAAAAATATTTCTGGGCGAGGCTATAATTAGGGGGTTTTTAAAGATAAGAATCTAAAAGTGAAACTTGAATAAAAATTTGAAAAAATTGATTCAATAATTTTCTATATATAATCTCTTTTAATCTGCCTAGTAGATTTTTTTCTCCGTTTTTAATAAAAATGTCAACAAACTTCATCTCTCTAAAATACTTCCTAACTCGGAAATATAGTGTAACCTACAAATGATTCTAAAAAGTATACGGCTATTGTCTCATTTTCTAAACAGGTATGTTTTTTCTATAAAATTAGCTATTTGATGATAGCATTAGAATACTATTAATGGATTATTATATATTTTGAAATGATCACTTCCACAACAAATATTCTGCAATAATTTAGCTACAAAGTGATATATTTTATTCTTCCCCTAAAGGGCTATAAACTTCCCTCAATATTCTCTATTTATTATAAAATTATTTTTTTCAATTCCCCATTATACCCCGTATTGATAACTGCTCTTATAGTTATTAATTTCATAAAATAAAACATATACATAATTAAAATCTATAATAAAAGTAAAATAGCTCTTAGAACGTACTCATAATAGGAGATCAAAATTAAATATTTAATTATTCTAGTATAGGATAATTTATTTACTTTATGAATATAATATTAATAATATATATAATAATATTCCATAAAATTTATTTAAAACGCAAGCATGAAAATTACTTCCCACCATATCCTATATATATATATCCTATTATACTCATCACCCGTCTCCCACATACAAACTGTAAGGGAGTGGTTTTTTCCCCAGTATGAAAGATTTACATTATGTAAATGTGGTAAAGAGGGTTGGTACTGTTGGCATTATCAACGACAATAAGAGATACTTCAAGGAGAAGGTTGTTGTCAATCCTGTCAGTCGGCAACACTATGAGTGTTAGGATTTTGGTGATAGCGCATAGAACATTTATTGCGGTATCGCAACCATATATAGGAATTTGTTAAACCTAATTTCTCCGTTCCACTCCCGAGTTTAACTGTTAAAACTAATCCCATTGCTATTTGCTCTACTTAAAAGTTCGAATCCTTTATTGGCATGACCATGCAACCGCCATTTCCACACCTCGCATTTCGCGCCGTTTATACGCTCCTTCATCTTAATTAGGGCAATCAAGTACGAAGAACTATACAAAACAAGAGCACACAACCATTCTTGGTTTTGAGTCAAACGGACTAAATAATTTAAATTTTTACGGGTGTGTCGGATAAGACCACGCTCTAGGGTGCTTAAGAGCCTAGATTGAAGGATCACACGGTAACACCGAATATTTCGTCACCTTCCTTTTTTATGACTAACCAATACTCTTGGTGTGACTTGGTATAAGTCCCAATCGCTAGTTACTATTTGTGGCTCTTATCTGCTCATATTTCGCCGTCTCAATGTGACTTTTCGTGCACTAATTTAAATATAAGGTGTCATAGCTCTACTCTCCACGCCATACCAGATATACCCGAAAAATGAGTTCATGCTTGGTTTCATAAAACGCTATTTTTGTAAAATATTTATCTAAGAGTTTACAACCATTACGTTCGATTTAACTCTATTTTTTTTATTACCGTTATTCGTTTGTTGAAGTGGTTTTAATTAGTACAATTGGAGATCCTCACATACACAATCCAGAACAGCTTTAGGTGATTCACATATGATATATACGACTACCAAAACAGGACTCTATCTTGAAATTATATTTACCTCTCCCTGAACTATGAGATTGACTGTATTACCATCTAATCCATGCTTTTTGACACATAATTCCTTCCTAAAAAGCCTTGCATTATACTTATTAAATAACTCTTTCCACTTACCTTTACCAGCTTGCCCTATTGTTTATAATCGTTTACTCATTTCTTTTGTACAACTTGACCTCCGATTTAAAGCTCCGATATCCATCCTAAGTAACTTAATAATTTATTTATATATTTAACTGTAGTATTATCCTCCGCTGGTGTACTTTCCAATTCAACTTTATGTAATGTCAACCAGATTGACAATCGCTCTCACTATATTAATATATTATTAGTATTATATATTATTATATATTAATATATATATATTATTTATATATATATTATATATATATATATATATTAATTTATTATATATTATATATATATTATATATTATATATATTATTATTTATTTATATATATATATATTATATTTATATATAATATTAATTAATATTAACTATAGTTATAAATATATTAATATTATATATATATATATATATATATATATATATATATATATATATTATTTGTTATATTATACATATTTATTATATATATATATATATAATATATATATATATATTATATTCTAATATATTATATTATATAACTGTATATATATAATATTATTATTATTTATATATAATTTATTTATATATATATATATATATATATTAAATATATATATTAATATTAATATATATATAATATATATATATTATATATATTATACTCAAGTTATAATTATAAAATATAATATATATATTAATTAATATTATAATAATTAATCTTCTAATTCACATATATTCAATCAATACCATACTAATACCTCTTTATTCTATAAACAGATTAGGGAGGGGTAGATGATAGGTTTGTACTTACTAAAATACACTCAACTATATTAATATTATAACATATATGTATATATATATATAATCACTATATATACAAACACACATTATATATATACACTAATATACTATTATAATATATTATATAATATTTATATATATATATAATATATATATATATATATATATATCTATATAAATATATTAATATATATATATTTATATATTATTATATATTAATAATATTATATTATAATATATAATATATATATATTAATATATATATTATATATATTATATTTAATTAATTTAGTATATTATATATTAAATATATATTTATATATATATAATTTATATTTAATATATAATATATTATATATATTTATATATATTTAATATATATATATATTTAATCTATAAATATTTAACATAATATTTTATATTATTATATATTATATAATATATATAAATATTATTATGTATATATAATATTATATTAATATTTCCTTTTCATACCTTTATTAACTGGGAGAGCTCGGGTAGGCAAGTTATACCCTCAAAAAACATAAAATTATACTACACCTATAAGGACTTCACAAGACCTGGGACGGGAAACATTCCCTTTTTGGTATTTTCAGATACTATATGCCATAGATATTTTTATCCTTTGGGCAAATCCACTCACAATAACCACTATAATTAAACTCACTATACTCCTAAACAAACCTTACTCAATATTACTCAATCTTCCCTAAATCTTAATATTACTTCCTCTTCTCTGCCCCCGACATACTAAAACTATTTATCACTTTTTCCATCTACAATAAATTATTACTTTAATTACTGATTTCAAATACACTTTTTCTTACGGCTATACCATACCTAATCATATATACATTACCACTTAAACTACCGTAACTAAACACCTACTTATTCATTTTCATTTATCACTTACCATATGATTAATTAATATATCCACCATTTTAAATTCAACTAACTTCATTAAATATTACTTCATATATAGTCTATATATACTCTCATTATTTCATTATATAATTATATATACGCATCATTCCATTTCACCACTTACAATATAACTCCACTTAACTATACATAATTTTTCATTTTTTTATCATATTTATAATTTATAATATATGAATTTTCTTATACTCACTAACACGTTATATTGTGAGCTACATATAAGATTGTCCCCTATATCTGAACAAGATTTAGTATACCTTTTTAATTTTCCTTTTTATTCCATAACATATCCTCAAATTAAATTAATTAATATATATTACTATATATAATATATAATGTATATATTTATAATATATATTAATTAATATATTATTAGTTATAATATACTATATTAATAATATTATTTAATATATATATATTAAATATATTAATATATAATATATAATTATATATTAATATATTAATATATAATATATAGTATATATATTATATATATATATTATATATATTAATTATCATATATATATTATATAATATATATATATGTATTATGATATATTAATATATATATCTAATATTATATATATATATATTCTATATATATAATTATATTATTATATATTATAATATATATATATACTATATTAATATTAATATATATACTATATATTTATTAAAATAATTTAATATATATAATTAATATATATATATATATATATATATATTATAATATATATATATTGTATTATAAATACTTTAATGAAAACATGAGGCAATGTAGATTCTTTCTTGCTTTAATACTATGTGTTATTAATACTTTAATGTTATGTTATGTAAATAATGGAGAAGTGTTCCATAAATGCTTTTAAAATGTATTCTCGTATACTCATACACATTTTGGTGTTATCACATTTCTCTATACTGTTGTTGTTCATTTCAGAAATAGTATATTGATCTTTGAGTTTTAAAATGATGATACATATCAGTTTAATTTCATCATTATATGTATATGTAATAGTAATTTACATTTCATTTTAGTAGTATTCTTTCACATTTAGTTTATTTGGAGAAGCAAGTGCGAAATGTCCATTGGAATTAAAAGGAAGTTGCTGTATTAAAAATACTAGCAAGTTATCGATGTATTTCACAGTATAAGCATATTTCTCTATTTCTCGTTTTCTACAACGCTCACGTATTAAATACATTTTGCAAGACAAAAATGAATTATATCGTTTGCATTAGCAAAATGTAATTTTATCTGTAAAAAATGACAAGAGACCAGTAATTCACGTTTCGATGAACATATTCATATACAAATGCGACTTGAAGAATTATGATATCACTTAGACTAATTATTTATATTATTATTGAATATATATATATATATATTTAATATATAATATTATATTATATAATTATGATTAAAGTTATTATATTATTATATATTTATTATTATATAATATATATATATATATTAATCTTATATATATATATATATATATATATATATATTATTATATTATTAATATATATTTTAATATTATTATATTAATATATATAATT
>JABUQX010127296.1:0-5000 GCA_015478945.1 Trachelipus rathkii | reverse complement strand
TATGTTCATTTCTCACTCTATCTCTTCTGGTCTTTCCCAGCATTACCCTCAAAGGCCTCATCTCCGCTGCTTGTATTCTGCTTCTTGTGGATACGTTGGTCGTCCAACTCTCCGCACCATACATCAATATGGGAGTCAAAACATTCTCAAAAATGATTTTTTTCACCTGCAGGGGCACATTCTGATTCTTCAGCAAAGGATAGAAAACGCTCACGCTTCTTCCGTATTTTCCTATCCTTTCGGCGATATCTTCCCCAACTCCTCCCCTGTTTCCGAACACACTTCCTAAATACTTAAAACTTTCTACCTCTTTTATGTTGCTGCCATCTATCTGGATATTTAAACCTTCTCTATCTCTCTCTCTATTTATTCTTATAAACACCGTCTTCTCCTTATTCATTTTCAGGCCTCCCTCTTCGAAACACATATTCCACCTTTCCAGTCCCTCTGCCATGTCTTCCTCCTTCACGCTCCAGAAAGCTATATCGTCGGCGTATGCCAAAATACCCCATTCATCATTTTTATTCCATCCCGCTTTAAAATTATTCATAACTTTATCTAAATATGCAATGAACTACAGGGGCGATAACACACACTCCCCTGCTTCACCCCTGTTCTCACTTGAAACCACTTATCATTTTCATGTCCAGTCCTCACCTTGCACTTACACACCTCGTACAAGCTCTTAATTGCATTGAGCATTCTCCCCGTAACTCCATATTCTTCTTCTAGACATCTCCACAACCTATCTCTAGGCACTGAATCAAAGGCCTTTTGCAAATCCACGAAGGCCACACTCACCCCAACATTAGAATTCCCATGTCTTCTCTGCAATCTGTCTTAAACTAAAGACCAGATCTGTTGTTCCCCTATTCTTCCTGTACCCGTGCTGCTCCTCTCCCAACTTTGCCTCTACTTTCCCTCTCAGTCTTCTCTCCAACATTCTTTCATATACCTTTACTATGTGGTTTATCAGGGATATGCCCCTGTAATTTTCACATTTACCAGAATCTCCTTTACCCTTATATATTGGCACGATTATTGCTCTCCCCCACTCTTCCGGCACTCTACCACTCCTCCAGAACCTATTCAGTAACTTTAGGATATACTTCTTTGTTTGAGCCCCCGCCTCCTTCACCAGCTCTATACTCAAACCATCCTCACCAGGCGTTTTCCCATTTTTCATCCTAGCAACAGCCTCCTCGAACTCTTGCTCCGTAAACTCCTCATCCCCCTCATTCTCCTCCATCCGCAAACCATCCTCCTCCTCCTCTATCACTCCATCCTCCCTCTCCACGTTCAACAAAGACTCAAAATATCCAGTCCATCTCTCATTTATTTCCTCTGCCTTCACCATCACCTCTCCCTCCGCATTTTTTATGTTATTTAACTTCTTTTTATCTTTCCTGTATGATCTTACTAGGCCATACAACATATAATTATTTCCTCTTTCATCTTCCTCCAAACTCTCCCCCAGCTCCCTCCAACTCTCTCTCTCCGCTCTTCTTTTTATTGTTTTTGCTTCATTTCTTGCGATAACATACTCCTCTCTCGTCTCGGGTGTCCTTCTCCTTAGCCATGTTCTCATCTTTTTTTTTTTTGTTTTATCGCTTCCCTTACCTCCTCCATCCACCACGGTGTATGTCTCTTCTTTCCTCCTCCCCTCCACTCCTCTCCCAGCACCTCCACCGCCACCTCCTTCAAACATTTCTCAACCTTTGACCACTCCTCTTCTTCGTTTTCCTCCCATCCACTCACTTTTTCATTTATTCTTCTTTCGTATTCTATTCTCGTTTCTTGGTTTCTTAGACTCTTTACCTTTATGATCTTCTTCTTATACACAGGTTGTTTTTTGAAGCTTTTCACTTTAACATTTGCCACTATCATCCGATGATCCGTGTCTAAAGACACCCCAGGAATTACCTTTACGTTACTCACTATCCTCTTATCTGATGAAATAAAATAGTCTATTATTGATCTCGGGTCAAAACCTCCAATATTCTGGTTCCATCTGTATCATGTATATATGTGTGTTTCTCTATGTTTGAAAAAGCCATTCATTATTTTAAGGTTGTTCCTAACACACATATCTATCAATCTCTCGCCTTCCAAATTTCTAACTTCCTCTCCAAAAGGTCCAATGAACTCTTCCACTCCTTCCCTCTCTCTTCCCACTCTTGCATTAAAATCTCCCATCATTATAGTCGCCGCATTTTCATCTGGTCCATACGCATCTTCCAGTTTTTCCATGAAGGTATCCTTCTCCTCCTGGGTGCATCCCTGTTGTGGAGCGTACACCTGAAAGATTCTATATTTTTTGTTTCCCAGCTTCAATGTACACACAATCAATCTCTCATTTATCAGTCGAACCTCCTGTATGAAAGGAGACAACCTTGGCCGTATGATAATTGCCACTCCATGTTTGCATCCTCTTCCCACCTCACCCGAGAACATCAAAACATAACCATCTCCTAAGTCCTTTCCACTTTCACCGCCTCTCATCCTCGTCTCCGCCAAACCCATGACATCTATATGCCTCTCCCTCATCACCTCCAAAATCTCCTCCTCCTTATCTTTATAAGTAGCTACATTTAAGCTACTCATTTTAAGTGTAGTCAAATTCATGTTCCTTTTTCGGTTAAAGGGTCGTCGTCCTTGAATCAGTCCGGTTTCCGAGGCCACACGCGGAGAATTGCAAGCTAAAGTTTTTTTACCACATCGGCTTGCTAGGCCTGTCTGTGAACCCTCCTCCTTTTTCCGGGCTTGGGACCGGCATGGGTTGCTAGATGTTATTTCCCCATGGCGGAGTTATATATATATATATATATATATATATATATATATATATATATATATAATATATTGATCTTTATACAAATATTTTATATTATATATATAGTATATACTATATATATATATATATATAATATATATATAATATATATATAATATATATATATATATTATATATATAAATATATTTAGTTATCACTAATCTCAAGGAAATGGTGTATTTATTTGTGTAACTTTTATCTTAATTTTTATAATGAAGATTTATTAAATTGAAAACTTTAATTCTATAATGTTTAGACATTTTTGTTTTTGTATACTCACAGAGAATATTATAATAGAACAATCAAAGAGCAAGCATTTTTAAGAAAGCAAAACCTTTGAATAAAAAATAAAAAACTTTTATATAGTTATTATTTTAAAAGATTTATCTATGCTCCAGAATATATTTCTGCATTTTTTTGTAGTTGTAGGTTTTAACAAAATTTAATACTGCCTATCCGAGTGGGGTAAAGTTGCATAGGTTTAAGTTTTTTTTTTTCATTGTATAGTAATTGATTTTTAATTAGTTTTAGTACTATTTTTTAAGTTAAGATTTAGTCTTTGTTCAATTTTATCTTGGTTTCTCGTTTTGTTGTAGTCTGTTTTTTGTCTTTTGTGTTTATTTGTGTGCGTGTGCGTGTGCGTGTGCGTGTGCGTGTGCGTGTGCGTGTGCGTGTGCGTGTGCGTGTGCGTGTGCGTGTGCGTGTGTATGTGTATGTGTGTGTATGTGTGTGTTGAGTGTGTGAGTGAGAGATGGCAGATTTGCGTATTCGCTGGCTTTCTATTGACTTTACCAACATCCGCGGCCTATACTCTAACTTTGCCTCTGTGGAATATCACCTCTCTAACCTTTTGCTCTTGTCTGAAACTCAGATGGCTAAGAATTCATCCTCTAACTCGTTCAATGTTTCCAACTACAATTTATTTCATAATTTCCTTCTAAAGAGTGGAGATGTGCCTATGTAAACATTAATACTCACGTCTCGTGAATTTCGAATCTCCTAACTTCGATGTTCTGTGGTTCAAAATCTTTCTTTCTTCCTTCTACTACAATAATCTTGTGCTTCTGCTACTGTTCTCCTAACAGAACAGATTTTCACTCCTTCTTTGAATATCTTTCTACTTCTCACGAGACTGTTAAATCTTCTCATCCAAATACGGAGGTCCTCTATTTAGGGGATTTCAATGTACATAACACTGAATGGTTGTGGTCATCTCATATTGATTTAGGTGGGGAGGAGGCCGAATCATTCAGCATTCTCAACGATCTGGAACAACTAATCAAAGAACTTACACGCATTTCCGGAATCGTCCCAACCAATTCTTCGAACACACTTGAACCTATGTGTGTCACCACTATCCTCTCTCTATAAATTACACAACTTCGCTCCTATTGGGTTAAATCTGGACCACAACCTTATATCTCTTAATTTCAATACTTCTCCAACAGCTCCATCCTACCCTATGCGTTTTTTTCTGGCACTTTGATCGGGCTGATTGGGGGGGGGGCCTTGGTCGCTTCTACGCTAACTATAATTGGAATGACTGCTTTTGACTCTGATGCCGCTTCGGCTTCTTCCACTAAGGTGGGAGCTGTAATCGTTGATGGGATGAGCTGGCTCATTCCTACTTGACTAATCTCTCTCTTCCTCCCACCAATCCATGGTTCGCTCGTGCTTGTTCTCTGGCATTTCAGGCTAGAGACAGCCGTTCGGAAGGGAAAAATTCTCGTTCTTCTATCACTGTCCCTAATTGTTGTAGGAATTTCTCCCTAGAAATCGTTGTAGGGATACTATTCGACGAGCAAAGTGGGCTTTCATTAAACGAAAGTGACGCAAACCTCTTGATTCTCCTACTGACAAATCTTTTGGCCTCTTGCCAAAAACATCTCTAACAACTTCTGTTAATTTGCCTTTCCTCCTCTTATTCGATCTGATGGCTCCGTTGGTTGCTAACTCTCCAACTAAAAAGACCAATCTCTTCGGCGTCCTACTTTCATCTAACTCTACCCTGGCACGATTCTGACATCCCATTCCTCCGCCTTCTCCTCTCAGGTGTGCTATGTCCTTTGCCTGTTGATACATTTGCATCGCGTGCATGGGCTCTTGAGATCTATGAACGTTAGGAAGGCTGGTGGGCCCTGATGGCATTTCTTTAAACCGAGTTTT
>JABUQX010127295.1:52500-54904 GCA_015478945.1 Trachelipus rathkii | reverse complement strand
TAAAAACTTGATAGTTATAAAATTTATAAACAAAAGGTATTAACAGTTAATAATAAATTCTTTGTTCAAAGATAATGATTGATTATTATAGAAGTTTAAGAAACTTTGAAAAATTTAGTTATAATTGAATGAGTAATATAAATTTACGTATTTAATTAAAACAAAAAGTATCAATTAAATATACGTGATGTTCATACAAAAGAAATTATTTGATATGTTTAAACAGGGTGCGTGTGTGTGTGTTGAATGTGACGAGGTGTGTGTGTGTGTGTAGGTTAGGTGTAGTTCTATGTATGTGGTAGGGTAGGTGTGTGTGTGTGTGTGTAAGTGTGTGATCTGTGTTGTAGAGCGTGTCTGTGATTAAATATAATAATAACAATAGGCATGAAGTAAATAACACTAAGTATAATAATAAAAATAATAATAAAAATAAAATAATAATAATAAAAATAAAAATAAAATAAAAAATAATAATAATAAAAATAAATAAAAAAGTATTAAAACAAAATAAAAAACATAATGTTAATAAATATATGAGTTAAAGCAGTAAAACATATAAGTTAAAGCAGTAAAACATGAGTTAAAGCAGTAAAACAGTAAAAAAAAAAGCATACTAATCCCCTTGTTGCTAGTAACCACCTCTATTGATTTACTGATTACTGCTTTAAGTATGTAATGTTAATTAAATATATGAGTTAAAAGCAGTAAAACATATGAGTTAAAGCAGTAAAGCAGTAAAACAAAAGCATACTAATCCCCTTGTTGCCATGTAACACCTCTATTGATTTACTGATTTACTGCTTTAAGGTATGTAATGTTAATAAATATGTGAGTTAAAGCAGTAAAACATATGAGTTAAAGCAGTATAAATCGAGTAAAAACATAAGCATACTAACCCCTTTGCTATGTAACCACTCTATTTGATTACTGATACGGCTTTAAGGTATGTAAAATGTAAATTTTTTTGTGAGTTAAAGCAGTAAACATATGAGTTTTAAAGCAGTAAAACATAAAACAAAAGCATACTAACCCCTTTTGCTATTGTAACACCTCTATTATTTACTGATTTACGCTTTAAGGTATGAAATTGTAATGAATATGTGAGCGTTAACAGCAGTAAAACATATGAGTTAAAGCAGTAAAACAGTAAACAAAAACATACTAATCCCAAACGGTGTAGGCGTAACACTCTATTGATTTATACTGATTACTGCTTTAAGGTATGTTAATGTTAATGTTTTTAATAAAATTTTTCGTACAATTGTAGTAAAATAAAATGTCTATATATCAGACACTCTGGTTTTTCTTCTAACATACAATTTTTAAAAATTTATAAATTAAAAAGTATTAAGTAAAAATATAAAGATGTCTGTAATGAGTTACAGTTTTAGAATTCGCAAAATGTTTTTTAATAAAAATGGTTTAAGTATGAAATAAAAAATGAATGACTTATACTATATTTGAAAAGAAATTCTTTTGAATAGTTTACATTGATATCATATTTTTCGTTCCGCGGCGGGAAGATTGCGCTGCGGCGCACGCGCGTGGGGTACACGGAAACATTCGCCTGTCGGCGGCGCACGCGCCGGCGTTACGCGGAAACCGTGCCGCCCGCGGAGCGCTCGCCGGCGGGCGGAAGGCGGCGGGGCCCAATTCAGCGCGGCAAGGCGCCGTCCGGTGCGGGAGGGCGCTTGCTGCGTCCTGTGGCAGCTTATGACTTAGGGAAAGAGCATTAATATTAACTTCGTTTCTATATGTGGGTAGAAAAGCTAGAAAAAGGTTAGGAAAGGAAACATCTTAGCAACTTAAATATACACCAAATCATTCCTCATTACCTGTATAAGCAGAGGTAGGCTTCAATATTAGAGTTATGCTATGATCAGGGATGCTAGAAAAAGCTACTCGATACTAGGACATAATCCTGACAACTTGTAATTAACACCGATCCGATCCTCACACCTTATAACATAGGTGTAGATGCCAATGTTAGGGCGCTATTCTACGCTCAAGGTGACCATCAGATAAAATCTAGGTCAGCAGAAATCAGCCACAAAGATTGACGCCAGCAAAGTTGATCAGCAAAGTTGAGCCATCAAAATGGCGCCATTAAAGTTGAGCCATCAAAGTTGAGACATCAAAGTCGAGGCCAAAAAACTACAAGGTCAAAAAAGCTACAAGGCAAAAAATTGGGCCCCTGTAATACAAAAAGGTGACCGAAAAATTTGGGTTCTCAAAATGATTCCCCTGGAAGACAAAGGGTTGGCATTGTGATATACGTTAGACGTGGGTGTTGTGCGGGTGTGTGTGTGTGTGTGTTGGGTGTGTGTGTGTGTGTTGCGTGTGGTGTGGTGTGTGTGTGTGTGGGGGTGTGGGGGTGTGTATTCACAGAATAATATATATATTA
>JABUQX010127295.1:47500-50000 GCA_015478945.1 Trachelipus rathkii | reverse complement strand
GATATATATATATCTATTCTATATAAATTTATATATGAATACTATATATATATATATATATATATATATAGTTGCTTATAGTGTGCGTTAGTGACAGGTTGTGTTTTATCGGAGCTCCAATGGAATGTGTGTAGTTTATATCGTTTTGGTTATTTTTTTTTTTTAATTAAGTGTGTTTTGTATATTAAGTGATGCCCTGTTTTAAGTGGTTTTAACTATTATGGTTTTAATATGTGAAGAATCTGATGTAACCTTATAAAGATAAGTTATTCGTTTTTAATTTTTGATTTTGAAGCTTTTTAGTTATGTTAGATAGTGATAGTTTTTGGATTGGCAGTTGAAAGCAATACGTAGTTTAGCTAGTACTAGAGGTTATGTTTTTTTTATTTTTATTTTTTCCTCGACTTTCTTTTTAACTTAGTTTTTTGGCGTTTACGTATTTGAATATCCGTTATTATAATTTATACAGTTTTTAGCTTCCACTTTTTTAGTTGATCAATGGTATTTTTTTTTTTTTTTTGTATTCAATTTTTTTGAGAGTGTGAGAGTGTGCGAGCGTTTTTGTGAACTTCTGATTATTCATATTTTAGTATTTACTGTAAATATAGGTTTTAGCGTATTTTTAAATTTCAGGATTTTAAATTTAGTTTTAGCTATACGAATGAACCTTTATTCCTCGTTTCTCTTTTTGGTTTTGTTGTTTGTTTCTGTCTGTTGCTCTTTTGTTTGTTGTGACTGTTGGCGTGTATGATGGCGATTTGCGCAGGCGCGGCGCTGTTCATTTGACTTCACCAACAATCCGTGGCTTGCACTCTAACTTTGGATCCGGGGAATACCACCTCTCTAACTCTAACCCTAATCTTTGGCTCTTGCTGAGAACCAGATGGCTAAGAATTCATCCTCTAACTCGTTTAATATATCCAACATAACTTATTTCATAATTTCCGTCTAAGGGTGGAGTATGTGCCTATCTTAAACATAAACACTCCCGTAACACCGTCTCGTGAATCTTGAATCTCCTAACTTCGATGATCTGTGGCTTAAAATCTTTCGTCCTTCTACTACAATAATCTTGGGCTTCTGCTACTGCTTCTCCTAACAGAACAGACTTTCACGCCTTTTTTGATTACCATTTACTACTTCTCACGAGACTGTTATATCTTCTCATCCAAATACTGAGGGCCTCTATTTAGGGGATATTTCAATGTACATAACACTGAAGCATGGTTGCGTCCATCTCAGTACCGAATTTTAGGGGGAGGAGGCCGAATCGTTCAGCATTTCTCAACGATCTGGAGCAACTAATTAAAAGAACCCACACCCCACATTCCGAGGATCGCTCCTAACCAATTCTTGAACCACACTTGACCTATGTTTTCACCACTATGTCCTTCTCTCTTAAAATACCCCACTTTCGCCCTATCGGGAAATCTGACCACAACCTTATATCTCTTAATTTTAATACTTTCTCTCCGAACAGCTCCATCCTCCTTACTCGTTTTTGGCACTTTATCGGGCGATTGGGGATGTGCGTTGCTCTACGCTAACTATAATTGATGACCGCTTTGTCTCTGGTGACGCTTCGACTTCTGCCGATAAGGTAGGAGCTGTAATCGTTGATGGGGATGAGCAAGTTCATTCTTTCTTCGACTAAATCTTCTCTCCTCATAATCATGGTTCGATCGTGCTTGCTTCTCTGGCATTTCAGGCTAGAGACAGTGCGTATCGGGAGTGGAAACAATTTCGTTCTCCTCATCACTCTTGCAATTTCGCAGTTCTGCCTAGAAATCTTGCAAGGGGAGACTCTTCGACGAGCAAAGCGGGCTTTCATTAAAACGAAAGTGCGCTAACCTCCTTGGTTCTCCTACTGACAAATCTTTCTGGCCTCTTGCCAAAACGATCTCTAACAACTTCTGTAAAATCTGTCTTTCCTCCTCTTATTTGCTCTGATGGTTCGGTTGCTAATTCTCCAACTGAAAAAGGCCAATCTCTTCGGCCTCCTATTTCCTCTAACTCAACCCTGACGATCTGCATTCCTCATCTCTCCTTCTCCTCTCAGGTTCCTATTGCACTTTGCCTGTGATACATTCGATCGGGGCATGGTCCTGAAAATCTACGAACGTTAGGCAAGGCGGGTGACCAGATGGCTTCCTCCCCGAGTTTTGAGGAGTGTGCTTCCGTGCTGTATGCCCGCCCCTCGTTCAACTATATTTCTATGTCTCAATACTAAACTTTCCCTCAGTGCTGTAAAGCACGCACATGTCCAAACCTATAATCCGAAAAAAAGGAAGCCGCTCTGATTCTTCTAAAATATCGCCCTATAGCTCTTACTTGTATGCTATCTAAGCTCTTTGAAACTCTTCTCAACTCTCATCTTAGATCATCTGGAATCTCATTCACTTTCTTCCGATCGCCAGTACGCTTTCGGCGCTCGAGGTTCTACTGGCGATATATTTCCTATCTTTCTGATTTATGTTTTCCGCCCTTAGGAACTACGGGG
>JABUQX010127295.1:37500-42500 GCA_015478945.1 Trachelipus rathkii | reverse complement strand
ATGGTGCCCATGTCGGCATTATTTGACTTTGGTCGGTTGCTCCTGTAACCAGGAGCACCCCAGAAGAATGCCTTGTAGCCCCAGCAGGTGTTCAAAGCACCCTTCTATGGATTTAATAAGTACGAGTTTCAAAGCATGATATCGAAGCAGGAAATTTGGAAACTGTAAAGAGATACCTTATTTTTTTGTGGTGTCGATCGGACTAGTGGTGGAACTTCCTGTACATTGTCTAACGGTGACGCTGTTGTTGACGGTTCGAGTCCTGGCGTGAGTGAAATTTTTCTTCGTCTTATTATTGCAAATTTATTGCAACAAGAATGATGTTCCCATGTCGGCGTGGCCTGACTTTGGTTGTTGCTCCTGTAACACGGAGCAAACTAGCAAATGCTGTGTAGGACCCAGTAGGGTTTAAAAGGGCACCCTTCTATGTTTACAATAAAGTACCGTTCAACAGTAATATCGAAGCAGGCAGACTGAAAACTGTTCGAGATACCTTCTTTTTCTGAAGTGGCAGATCTGAACTAGTGGAGAGCCTCCTGTTACATTGTCAAGCTGGAGACGCTGTTGTCGGATGGTTCGAGTCCCTGGGCGCTGCAGTAACAATTTTTCATCGTCTTATATATTGCAAATTTATATGCTAATAACAAGCCAATCTTGTTGCCCATGTCGGCATGGTTTGCGAGTCATGTATGGTGCGTTGCGTCCTTAACCAAGGAGCAACCTATCAAAATGCCGTTGTAGCCCAGCAAGAAGTTCTAGTATCTATACTTATAATCTGTCCATCTTATATACACAAAGAGAAACAATAGTCTCACTACTTATAACAATATAAGAGCACGATATATATAAGAGACATCCCGTACATAGTAAGACAACAATCACACTCAAGACTTATTTCCTTTGCATTCACCAGATTAATTGCACCAGCCATCTTTCCTTCAATTCACCAACTAATCAATAAACTAACAATTTACTGCATCAAGCAAAAAAACAATAATAAACAACCAATATTAAGTCAAATACAAACATATATACACATAAAAATTAATAGACTACCAGACATATTTCCAGCTGACTCACCAATCTAAACATAACTTTACACAGGAACTATCCTCACCAAAACCAGAACCTTATTGCTATTCTACGTTACTTTCAAACCCCTCCTTTTGAACACCACCTGGCAAATCTCTCTCTACTAATCCCATCAAAGCTATTTCAGATTCGCCACACTAAAACCAAATCATCCGCATAGAATAGGTAGGGCACCCTCCACCTCTTTCATTCTCCATTGACTCTAAACACCATCCTTGCACTCACCCACACCTCTGATTTCTTTCATACCCAATCCATATAATATATATATATAGTATATATATATATATATATATTATATATATATATATATATATATATAATATAGTATATACTATATATATATATATATTTCATATATATATATATATATATATATATATATATATATATATATATATTCTTTTTCAATTGAATCAATTCAAGGCTTTGATATATTTCTTTTACAACTCAAAAGAAAAATAATAATTATTTTTCTCCGGCTCCGGCTCCAACTCGACTTATTTAGTTTCTGCCACTGTGTTTGAGAATTGTGCATTACTTTCTGGCAATAAATTTTTCACGTGCATGAAAAATATTTTTTTTAAAAATTATGCAAAAAATCTGGTTCCGGTTTCATATACTCTCGGCTGCGGGCTCAGATCCGGCGTGGATGCCGGACATGTTTCTGCACTATTTGAAAATTGTTTAGCACGTCTTCTGGCAATAAACTTTTCACCAAAAAAAATTATACCCAGAATCCGGCTCCATTTCCGACTTCGGATCCGGATCCAACTAAGGTTTCTGCACTATTTGAACATTGTTCAGCACGTCTTCCGGCAATAAATTTTTCATCTAAAAAAATATTTCTTGAAAAAATTTATAAACAGGATCCGGCCTAACTCCGGCTCCGGTTCCGACTCCTGATCCGGATCCGACTAAGGTTTTTGAACTATTTGAAAATTTGTCAGCGAGTCTTCTGGCAATACATTTTTCAAGTAAAAAAATATTTCTTGAAAAAATATTTATAAGCAAGATCCGGCTCCGGATTCCGGACTCGGATGCCTGCTACGGATCCGGATCAATCAAAGGTTCCTGCACTATTTGGAAATTGTTCAGCACCATCCTCTTTCAATAAATTTTTCTCCGAGAAAAAAATTTCTTAAAAAAATTTACATACCCAGGACCCGGCTCCGGGTTTCAGCTCCGGACCGGATCCGGATCCGACTGAACGGTTTCGGTACCTAATTGAAAATTGTTTCAACACGTCTTCTAGCAATACATTTTTTGCCTAAAAAGATATTTTTTTGAAGAAATTAATACCCAGGAACCGGCTCCGGCTCCGGCATCGGCTCCGGCTCCGGCTCCGAGCTCGGCTTCGGCTTCGGCTTCGGATCTGAGTAGGTTTACTGCACTATTTGAAAATTGTTTCAAGCACTTCTTCTAGCAATAAATGTTTCACAAAAAAAAAATATTTTTTCGAAAAAATCATACTACGGCTCCGACTTCGGACTCCGCTCCAACTCCGAACCCGGATCCGATTAAGGATTCTGCACTATTTGAAAATTGTTCAGCAAGTCTTCATGGAACTAAATTATTCATTTAAGAAAATTATCTCTTGAAAAAATTTATACCAAGGATAAGGCTCCGAATCTGGATCCGGATCCGGACCCGACTAAGGTTTCTGCACTTTTTGAAATTTGTTCAGTACGTTTTCTGGCATTAAATTTTTCACTTAAAAAAATAAAATTCATACCCAGGCTCCGGCTCTGACTCCAGCTCCGGGTAATACTCCAGCTCTGACTTCACTTTCGGCTCCGGATCTGACTAAGGTTTCTGAACTATTTGAAAATTGTTCAGTACGCCTTCTGGCAATAAAGTTTTCACCTAAAAATATATTTTTTAAAAATTCATACCCAGGATCCGGCTCCGGCTCCGGATCCGACTAAGGTTTATGAACTATTTGAAAATTGTTCAGCCCGTCTTCTATCAATAAAATTTTCACCTAAAAAAACATATTTTTAGAAAAAATCATACTCTGGCTCCGACTCCATCTCCGACTTTGAATCCGGCTCCGGCTCCGACTCCAAATCCGGATCCGATTAAGGATTCTGCACTATTTGAAAATTGTTCAGCAAGTCTTCTGGCAATAGATTTTTCATCTAAGAAAATTATTTCTTGAAAAAATTTATACCCAGGATCCGTCTCCGAATCCGGACCTGACTAAGGTTTCTACACTATTTGAAAATTGTTCAGTGCGTCTGCTGGCATTAAATTTTTCACCTAAAAAAATATTTTTTGAAAAAAATTCATACCCAGGTTCCGGCTCTGGCTCCGGCTCCGGCTCCGGCTCCGGCTCCGGCTCCGACTCCGACTTCACCTTCGGCTCCGGATCTGACTAAGGTTTGTTCACTATTTGAAAATTATTTAGCACGACTTCTGGCAATAAATTTTTCATCTAAAAAAATATTCTTTTGAAAAAAAATTTTACTATTGCGCCGGCTCTGACTCTGGCTCCGACTTCGACTCCGGCTCCGACTCCGAATCCGGATCCGACTAAGGATTCTGCACTATTTGAAACCTGTTCAGCACGTCTTCTGGCAACAAATTTTTCATTGAAAAAAAATTTTCTTAAAAAAATTTATTCCCAGAATCCGGCTCCGAATCCGGCTCTCGCTCCGGATCCGGATCCAACTAAGGTTTCTGCATTATTTGAAAATTGTTCAGCACTTCTTCTGGCAATAAATTTTTCACCTAAAAAAATATTTAAAAAAAAAAATTCAAACTACGGCACCGGCTCTGACTTCGGCTCCCACTTCGACTCCAGCTCCGACTCCGCGCTCCGGAAAATCCGAATCCGACTATATGAAAATACAAAATGCACTAAATATATAGAAAAAATATAGTCAAAAGATAAAAGAATCTATAACGAGAAACAATAAAAATATATAAAATATTTAAAAACCAATAAAAAAAAAAATAATATTTATATAAAAAAAATAAACATACACACAAAGACATCAAAAAGAGACAATCCGGCTCCAAAAGACTAACACGAGAACTCCGACTCACAACACAATTACGGCTCCGAATCATGACAATAGATATAATATCATGATACTATTGAAAATTGTTCGTTTACGTCTTCATGGCATTAAATTTCATCTAAAAATATATTTTTAGAAAAAATCATACCCGGATCCGGCTCCGGCTCCGGCTCGGCTGCGGCTTCAGCCCGGATCTCGTATATTAAAGGTTTATTAACTGCACTTATTTGATAAATTGTTCTAGCCAGATCTAATCAGAAAAAAAAATATTATCTTCGAAAAAAAATCCATACTCCGGGCGCCGCACCGAACATTGACTCACGGCTCTGACTTTCGGATCGGATAACCGAGAGATCCGACTAAAGATTCATGTACTATTTGAATAATACTGATTCAGACACAATCCTTCTTGCCAATAAATTTTTCATCTCTAAAAAATTATTCATTGAAAAAAAATAATACCCAAGGCTCCGGCTCTGGCTTCCGCTACCGGCTCCAAGAAGCCCGTGCTACTGGCTCCGGTCTCCATTTAATTGACTGATGTTGAGATCCTTCCACTTGTTATTATTGAGGAGATGATAAGATTAAAAAAAATAGATATTTTCTTAATTAATTATTATAAATAAAACATTTTTTGATCCTAAACTTGGAATTGCAATTTTGACTGGAATTGGAAATTTTTAGTTCGACACCTCTTCTAAATAAATTTTCTGTATCTAAAAAACCATTTTAGAATTTTTAAAAAATTAATTACACCATGATGTTCATGAGGAATTTTTCTACTAGAATTTAGTATAAATTAATAAAAAAATGTTTGAAAAATTTGTAATTTTGCTTTTCAAAATAAGTAGGGGTCTAGTATATGAAGTCTCCCCTCTTATT
>JABUQX010127295.1:30000-32500 GCA_015478945.1 Trachelipus rathkii | reverse complement strand
CACCCTCAACTTCTTCTGTACACGGGGTCCACACACTGGGTTCCCACCGGTCTCCATATTGAGTCTCCATTCTGGTTCGTCTACATAGGGTCTCCATACAGGGTTGATAGACAGAGCCTCCATACTGGGTCTCCATATTGGGCTTGGACACGAGGTTCCCAAACCAGCTCCGCACTAGGTCCTTAAAACAGAAAAGTTGCACTAGGTCTCCATATTGCTCCGCACCTTTGTCTACGCCAGGTCTTGAACCAGATTCCGCACCCGACTCCGCACCAGGTCTCCAACAGGTCTGCACCAGGTCTCCAACTGGTCTGCACCAGGTCCCGATTTTTCCACGGGACACGAATCTCCATAATAATCTCCTTTGCACTCCTTCATCAATCTATTCCATATTGCCATCAACTGATCCAGAACGCCATCTCACCATAAACATTCCAAGAGCGATCACAACTTAAAGACCTCCATGAGCCGTCTGCCAAACGTAACTACTTTCCGCTCTCAAATTTCTCCCGTATTACAATTTTCATTGGGAGTTCCTTGGTTTATAAATCAACTCATTATATAACTCCCCCTCCAAGATTGCAAAGCAATCTTAAAAAGAAAAAAAAATACACCACCAATACCATCAACCAACACTGTACCTCACTTCATCTGTCTCAACATTCAAATTCGAAAATACCAAAACATGCGGGCTCCACCAAAAAATATAAGGGCTCCACAAAAATTTTTAAAAATAAAAAAAAAAAATCTTTACATAAAAAAAATTCAATACTGGCACAGTTTAAACCTAATATACCATTATGCTCCTTCTTACCTCCTATCAGCGCTGTCCTTAGAGATGGGGGAAAAAAATTCGCCAACAACAAAAAAAATTTTGGCAACTCAACGAAAATTTTTTTTTCTACTTACAATTTTTGTAGAATACTTAGTCACTGAACCCACCACTTGAAGACGCCGAACAAGCCAAAATTACGTTGTCCTCCTCAAGGGCCGATCCCAAACACTACGAAAGCCACCAATTATGTAACCGGATGGTTGCCCAATCCTAGTTACAATATGCGTTCAATCTAAGTGGGGGTCCAGGAATACAAAAGACATTTTTCATTATTATAATTGAACACACACGAAATCAAAACATATTATTTAATCAAGTATTTAAAACCCTAGCTAACTAACTAAACCTATCTAATATATACACTTCAAAATATCCTCAACATAAATTAATACACCTTAAATCAATATAGTACACTTAATCGTTATCGTAATTCAAATTAGCACAGAAAGTTAATAAAGTATATCTATACAAATTGCTATAAAAGAGTCAATATTTCTCTAAAATGAAATACACATTAATCGTCATCACCATCACAAAATAGCACCGAAAAATTGTCAAGTATACTTATTTAAATCATCATATGAAAGAGTCAATGTTTCTCTTAAAAAAATAGAATATACATTAATAAAAATACTTAGGAAACTTAGTTACCACGTAACTTTTATCAGTAGGTCCCTGTAGGTCCTTCAAGCTCTCCATGGCATACAGTGTAGTGAGTGCTACAGCGGCACCCTCAGATCCTCCATACTGTGTAGTGAGTGCTACGGCGGCACCCTCAGCTTCTTCTGTACACGGGGTCCACACACTGGGTTCCCACCGGTCTCCATATTGAGTCTCCATTCTGGGTCGTCTACATAAGGGTCTCCATACAGGGTTGATAGACAGAGCCTCCATACTGGGTCTCCATATTGGGCTTGGACACGAAGTTCCTACACCAGCTCCGCACTAGGTCTCCACATTAGCTCCTTACGAGATCTCCATATTGGCTCCGCACCAGGTCTACGCCAGGTCTGAACCAGATTCCGCACCCGACTCCGCACCAGGTCTCCAACAGGTCTGCACCAGGTCTCCAACCGGTCTGCACCAGGTCCCGATTTTTCCACGGGACACGAATCTCCATAATAATCTCCTTTGCACTCCTTCATCAATCTATTCCATATTGCCATCAACTGATCCAGAACGCCATCTCACCATAAACATTCCAAGAGCGATCACAACTTAAAGACCTCCATGAGCCGTCTGCCAAACGTAACTACTTTCCGCTCTCAAATTTCTCCCGTATTACAATTTTCATTTTATTTACTTGGTTCAATAACCCAACTGTCATAATATATATATATATATATATATATATATATATAAAATATATAGATAATATAAAAATATAAATTAGAAACATATATATATATATATAATATAGGTTTAAATATATATATATTTTTTTTTAATAAAATATATATAATATATATATATATATATATATATATATATATATATATATATATATATATATATATATATATATATATATATATATATATATATATATATATATATATGATCTGGACGTTGCCTGGGAAAGTCGCATTAAAATTAGAAGGAATGAGAAGAAAACAAAAGGGAAAGGTCGAGGAAAGAGAAGGAGATAAAAAATCCAGAAGAAAT
>JABUQX010127295.1:12500-17500 GCA_015478945.1 Trachelipus rathkii | reverse complement strand
TATCTTCTAAACACGAAATACATTTTACTAATATATTTAAGTGATATATACATTTTGTAATTGAAATTAAATAGATTTGTAATTACATTTTTGATTCTGAACTGAGAAAAGTTGGCAAGACTGGTTAGAGGACAAGAATTTATCCACAACCGATACTCATTGCCTCCTTCCTGAATGTCACTAGGACAGGTACAATCAAACTATGGATTTTGCGTAGAGAAAGATTTAGTCTAAAAACAAATGAACATTTTCATCCTTTCAGCGGCTATGGGACCCACTTTCTCAACAAATTTCGAAACATCCTTAGTGTCAAAGCAGGATTCTTTTCAAGAAGTGACGAAATGACTCATGACTAGGCCTATTAAAATGCCGGAACATTCTTTAGGGGGGTAAAGCCGCTGGAGAGAATTATTATAACTAAGAACTACAAGATTGTTGTCAGTGTTACCAATAGGATGGAAATGGTGCTTTTATGTAAAGAAGAAATAGTATTGAAGCTTGAAGTACAAGTTCAGCGTGTTTAATTAAAATTTAGTTAAAGTAATTTGGAACATGTGTAGGTCCCCTAATCAATTGTTCCAGATCGTTACGAATACTGAATCCCATACATAGAAATCCTCAGCATTTTGATGAGAATGCGTAACATTCTCATGAGCAATAGGAGAAAGACATGAATAAAAAATGAAATTTGTAGGAAAAAATAATTGAGCCATAGAACATTGAAGTTAGGAAGATCCAAAATTTTAGAGACGTGTGTTATGAGTGTTAATGTCTATACTGGCACACAGACTCCAACCATCATAAGGAAATGTAAAATAGTTGTAGTTGGAGCTAGAGAAGGAATTTCTTTATATTTACGTCTTAGAAATAAGTATAATGGTAGCATGGGAGTTAGAAAGTTGTGCTCAACAGAATTTAAATTAGCAAGTAGGCCACGGACACCATCAAAGTTATCAGAAAATCCCCTTCTACGCCCACCCCTATTTGTTCGACCAAGCAAATTTCCAATTCAAGCAATCACAAAACCCATATACTTAAACGTATAGAGAAACTAAACAAATTTTACCTTGATCAGTAAACATTGCATTTAAATACTCGTTAAATTATTAAAATACTGTTTTAAAATATGTATTAAAATTTTTCTTCATATTAACTGTTAAAGCTAGAAATATCGAAGGTCTTTCGCTTCCCCAATGCAGCAAAAATGCTTTTTAGGTTGTTTTCGATGATCTACTTGGAGTTATACTGAAACCATAATTTTTCCATAATATTATGAGGATCTACGCAAGCATACATTTCTTCCCGCGTAATATAAAATGAGAGCGACATTTGATAATGATTACTGAATAGAGTGATTTTTGCTGTACTCGAGAAATATGGACAAGGTGAATCTCGTTCAACAACTTTTAATTCAGATTCTCAATTTGAACGTTCTATGTATTCACCTTTGTGGCTTTAGCATGTGTCCTCCGAGACAAACTGTTGTTTCCCATTGTACATCTCTATTTATTCACCATACGTTTCAAAACCTTCCTCCCATTTTTAGGAACATTAGGAATATAGAGACAGTAAAAAGCCACATGGGCCTATCGAGACTGCCCCAGTCAACCCACTACCCAAACATGCTCATGCAAATCCACAAAGCCACCCTAGGGCTTGTTCAATTTGTTGGAACTACAATCACAATTTGCGCTTTAGTCAAAAACTAAATGATATATAAATATGATACCCAAACCATCCACAAGCATTAATAACTAAGTTATGGTCACACATGCCATCTAACAATAACTGCTATAACTAAAAACCCGCCAATTTGGCTTCGTCAATATATTATATGATACCCAACCCATCCATAAACGAATCTAACCGTTTCTTAAATGTTGCAATCGAGTCACACTCAACAACCTCCTCTGGCAGACTATTCCAAAATTTAACAACCCTTATTTTAATGCATGCTTTCTTATATCAGATGGCATGTTTTCTTTCTTAATTTTTCTTTATTATGCCCCCCTTGACCTGCCCATGTCTACTATGAAAAATTATTGGTCTCTATGTTATCAATAGATGGTAAAATATTTTGTAGACTGTATTCATGTCCCCTCTGCAGAAATGCCTTTCTACAGAAAACATTTCCTAACTCTTCAGCCTCTCCTCATAGCTCTTACCCTCAAAACCCAGAAATCATCCTTGTTGCTCTACGTTGCACTCTCTCTAGCATATTCTAAGTCTTCTTTAAATAAGGGCCCAAACTTGTGCACAATACTTATTACTGGCCTAACATAGCTATATACATTTACTTATTACTTCCTTTGCTCTTGTAAAACACTGGATTTATTATGCCCAGCACTTTATTAGCTATTTCTAGCTTCCAAACATTGATTACTACTTTCAAATTACTGCTTATAATCACACCTTTAAAATCTTTTTTCTTGGTCCACAGATCAAGCCACTCCCCATTTCATATCGAGTAAAACTTATTGAGTAACCTTTGGTGAAAGAAATCTTTACACTTTTTACTATTAAAATTCATTTGCCACTTACTTGCCCTCCCAAGAAGTTTATCAAGATCATTTTGAATCTTTATGCATCCTTCACCTATTCCTAACTGAGGTGGCCACTTTAGTATCATCTGCAAACTTAGAAACCTCGCATTTAAGTCCCTGGTCTAAATCATTTATATATTATGAGGAACAATAGTGGCCCCAGCACTGACCCTGTGGGACACCACTCTTCACTATTCCCATGATGATTTATTCCATTTAGTTGTACACACTGTTTTCTAGTTTCGCAACAATTCTTTATCCAATTGTATACCAACCCTCCTTATACCACATTGCAATAATTTGGTCATAAGTCTTTGGAATTCTATCAAAAGCTTTACTAAGGTCTAAATATACAATATCAACTGGATCTCCTCGGGCAATGCAGTCAGTAATGTATTCCATAAATTCTAAAGGTTTGTCTGACATGACCTACTTTCTGGAAACCATTGCTGGGAGTCATACAATAACTTGTTATCTTCTAAATTATTTCTCTATATGCCTTTCAGTAACTCTGCCAGAACCTATAAAACTAAAAAAGCGAAGCTAACTGGCCTGCTAATTTTTCAAAGAGAGCAGAAACATTTCTTATAAAATAGGCACAACAAATGCTGTTTTCCAGTCATCTGGTACCTCAACAAATGTTATAGATCGTCCTTAAAAATCAAATACAGTGCCTTTGCAATGCTTAAACTACCCTTTTTCAGAATTCTACCCATATATACCATCAGGGCCGGCAGCTTTACTTGGAATTCAATATGATCTAATAAAGTTTCAATATCTTTTACATTCAAATTCAAAACTGTAAGTCTATTTGTTCTGCATACAAGAAACTATAGGTCGTCGAACTATTATCTAACCTTCCCTCTGTAAACACTGAAGCAAAATAAGCATTGCAAATGTTGACCAACTCCTTTTCTGAACTCACTAAATTTTCATTAATTTTAATTGGACCCAATTGTCCTATCTTACTTTTAAATTTATAAAAGGCTAAAAAACTTCTTCAGGTTCTTATTACTATTCCTTGCAAATTAATTTCTGCCTCTCTCTTTGCCTTTCTATTGATTGGTTAAATTTCATTTCTATTTTTCCTATAATTTCTAAATCATCTTCCCTATTACTACCCTTGAATATTTTAAAACATCTGCGCTTTCATTAATTTTCTCTTCTTATCTTCTATTCCACCAAAGACAGGTTTCTGCTTCGCCACCCTAATGGGTTTTATCTTTAAACCATACTGACTGAATATTTCATTTAAAATTTGTTTTAAATGTTCCCACATGATAAACAGTTTGGCTTTAAAACTCTTTGATCCCAGTCCAGTATACTAAGCATGTCTTCGAAATTTGGCTAAAAATCGCCATTTTCGGAAATCTTATGATCTTTTCCTTATTTTAACTTTGCAATATTGGGCCCAGATATCACATTCATATTAAATCTAATTATATTATGGTCACTAAGTTCTAAATTCTCTTAACCTCTAACCTCACCTACCATACTTTCATCATTAGTTAATATTAAGTCTAATAGTGCATCGTATCTTGTGGGTTCTTGGACCATCTGGATCAAAAAGTTATCTAGTATTCAATTTATGAATGCAGAACTACTACGGTCCATATTAGACAAGGAATCCAATGAATGCCAGGAAAATTAAAATCACCCATTTATGACTATACCTTTTTCATTACCTGTGGCATGCTGTCTCAATTTCTTTCACCATTTCCGCACCTAATTCTTGACTCTGGCCAGGAGGTCTATAAAATGCCCCTATTCTATATTATTTTTTGTATATAAGAATATCTACCCACACCGATTCAATATCATGATTAATTTTAAAGTCAGTCATTATTACAGATTGAATATTGCTTTTATATAAAGCGCCACACCCCCGCCCTTCTTTCCTCTACGCTGGTATAAATAAAGTGAATATCCGTTTATTTCATATTTCTGAAAGGAGTCTCCATATAATTCTTCATTAACCCATGCCTCAGTTATTCGAAAATAATGTCTAGATTCTCATTTATGGTTTAACGTTTAGCTCATCTTTTTATTTCTAAGGCTATTGAGATTTGGCTAAAACATTTATACTCGAAATGCCTGTTAATTTTATTGCCTATCATCATTTATTTAAACCTGTAAACAACAAATTAGTTTTATTTATCTCCCCACTATTACAGTTACCATTGCTATTATTTGTATCCAGATTTTAGCCCACCACCCCAAACTTTACCTAGTTTTTTGCTAAAACAAGTCTCCCAAACTGCGTACTTGAAAAGCTCAACACCTTTTACGACTCAAGTGAATTCCAATCTGCTGCAAAAAAGATCTTTATCCAGAAATCTCTCCACAAATCCAAAAAACCTAATATTTTTCTGAAAAACATAATTTCTTAACCCTTTCATTTACCTAAAGCCCTACCCCCCAATTCCTGACCTGCACCTAACCTAGGTAAAATCCCAG
>JABUQX010127295.1:2500-7500 GCA_015478945.1 Trachelipus rathkii | reverse complement strand
TTCTATTGTAAATTTTATATTATTATGTATATTATTAATGTAATTAAATATATTATTTATGTTTGTCTTTTTTGGTATAAAAGCCAGAACATCATCTACATAACGGTACCAAACTATTGAACACCGAAGGGGTGTAAGCGGGCATTACCCCTCCTTCGGAGGGGTAAGGCCTCAGCCCTTTGGGCTGAGACCCAAAATCCGCTTACAACACCACTTCGGGGTGATCCCCCATCTCAGGATTCATACCCTCTGGGGTACTTTCTCCCTCGCACTCACCTTTGGGATTTCTCTCGGGTGGTGATGTGTTGCTTTAGATACTCTTGGTTAATGAAAACTGTTTATTCGTAAGTTAGGTACGTTATGTTAAATATTACTATGACAGTGTGAAATCAACACTGATTTGTTAGAGAAATGGGTGATTTTGTTAAAGATTTACTGTTTAACTGACTGGTGATGGTGTTAGAAAACGTGAGCTAGGATAAGTTTGGTGAAGTAATGTTAGGTTTGCCCAAGAAATTTGAAATGTCTACGTTATTCATAGTTCAAATGAGTTATACTCAACACGAGTGACACTTTGATGGAAGATATTGTCAATTCATAGTTCAAGATTGTGGTATCTTTGATAGAGTTTGGACACTTTGTTAGGGAATTTTGTTAGATAATACAGCTTTAACTGTTGCTGTTATGCGGGAAAAGTGGGAACATATCGAGTATTGTATGACCTGTTAGCTACTTTACCTTTAATAAGTAGGGAATTTTCAGGATGTTAGCGGATTATTCATACGCGAGGTATGTTGGGTTTGCATTTGTACATTATATTCTTAGTTCAGGTTATGATATGTTAGCTTTATTGATGCTAAAACTTTGTTGCGTAAGCATATATTTCTAGGTCAGTTTATAAAGAACTTATTTTTATGTGATGTTTACCAAAATATTACTCGAAATATGACTTGAAATCAATAGTCAATAGATCATAGGCGGATGGGTGGGTGTAGGGGACTGCAGGGATGGTTGGTTTTGATTATACTGATTTACTGATTTACTGCTGTAAATCAGTAAACTATTACGCTTTCTGTGATATTTTATTCAAAGAAACTTATTTTATGTTATGCCAGGATTAAAAAATTTGTTATAGTTATGTTTGGTTTAAAACTTTGTTATGTTTTGCATTATTAGTTGGGGATTATGATATAGACGAGGTTATGATGAATTTTTGTTAAATATTTCGAAGTTTGATGTAAAAAATTTGGTACGTTTAGCATTATATTCGTTGTCAGTTATGATGATTAGACAAGGTTATTGCTAAATTTTTGCTTAAATATTACACTGTTAATGTAAAATTAACATTTGATATGCTAGAGGATATTGGTTGAAAAAGTAAGAATAGGTTACGCTTTGTACGATGTGTTAGGTACTTTACTGTTGTTAGTAGAAATTTGTTAATGATAGTAGTTTATTTCGCACGTATGGCGTGTTAGGTTTGTCGTGTACATTATATTTTTAGTTCAGTTGATGCTATGCTCTTCTAATGTAAAAAACTTTTGTACGTTAGCATATATTCGATGCTTAGTTATATTAAGAACTTATTTTTGTGTTTATGTTTATCCGAAATGATACTCGAAATATGCACATGAAGTCAAATAGATCCAATAGATCAAAAGGTCATGGTGGGAGGGGTGGGGAAGGGTGATGGTTTGATTTACTGATTTACTGGATTTACTGCTTTAAAAATCAGTAAACTCTTACAATTTACTATGATATTTTACTCAAAGAACTTATTTTTATGTTTGTTTGGATAAAACTTTGTTATGTTTATAGTTATCGTTGGTCTGTATGATAATAGGACAAGGTTATGATAAATTGTCTGTTAAATATTACTGTGTCAATGTTAAAATTAACGTTTAATATGTTAGAGATATGCTTGGGAAAAAGTATGAATAGGTTACGTGTTTTGTTTGTAAAGTTAGTTACTTTACTTGTGTTAAGTGTGGAACTCTGTTAATGTTAACAGTTTATTAGTGCCGTGAGTTATGTTTTAGCGTTTGGGTCGCTTGTACATTAATTTTTTCTTAGTTATATGATGCCTATGTTAGCTTTATTTAATGTGAAAACTTGGTATGTTAGCATTATATTCGCTGTAGTATATAAAGAACTCATTTTTGTGCTATGTTTATCCGAAATGATACTCGAAATGATACTCGAAATGCTACGTAAATCAATAGTGTTAATGTAAAAATTAACATTGATATATATTAGAGATATGCTTGAAAAGTGTGAATAGCGTTACGTTTTGTACGCTTGCTAGTACTACTGTTGTTAAGTAGGAACTTTGTTATGTTAGTAGTTTATTCGTGCGTTAAGTGTGTTAGGTTTTGTCATTTTACATTATATTCTTAGTCTGGTAGTTGCTATGTTAGCTTTATTAATGGTAAAAACAATGTTACGTTAGCATTTTATTCATTGGTTAGTATATAAAGGAACATATTTTTGTGCTATGTTTTAGCCGAAATGGTACTTAATATATGACCTGATCATTAGATCGATAGATTCAAAAGGTCATGGATGGATGGGTTAGGGAGGGTGGGAGGGGCTGGTGGTTGATTTACTGATTTACTGCTTTAAATCAGGTATACTATTACACTTTACTATGATATTTTATTCAAGAACTTATTTTTATGTTATGTTTGGATAAAACTTTGTATTTATGTTTATGTTTGGATTAAAACGTTGTTATGTTTTAGCAATTATTGTTGGTGATTATTGATATTTAGGCCAAGGTTATGATAAATTTTTGTTTAAATATTTACTATGATAATGTAAAAAAACTTGTTACGTTTGCAAAATTCGTTGGTCGTATGGATAATCGGACAAGGTTATGAAACATTTTTGATAAATGTTACTGTGTCAATGTAAGTTAACATTAATATGGTGAGAATATGCTGAAAAAAGTAATGAATAGGTTTTACGTTTGTATGCAAATGTTAGTTACTTTACTGGCATTTTAGGTGTGGAACTTTTTCAATGTTTAACAGTTTCTTCGTGTGTAAGTTGTGTTAGGTTTGGCTTTGTGTACATTATTTTCTAGTTCATGTTTACGTTATGTTAGCTTTATTGATATGGGAAACTTTATTACGTTAGAGTATATTCGTTGATCAGTATGATAATTAACCAATTTACTTGATAATTTTTTTTAAATATTAACCATGTACATATCAATTAATATTGTTAAGTTACAGGTATTTGCGACGAAGTTTAAATAGATTAAGGTTTTGTACGCAATGTTAGATTACTTTACTGTTGTTAAGTGTGGAACTTTGTAAACGTTAACAGTTTTATTCATGTTTAAGGTGTGTGCAGGGTTTGTCGTTGTGCTTTATATTCTAGTTCAGATGAATTATATTACTATGTTAATTTGAAAAACTTTGTTACGTTAGCATATATTCCGTGGTGATCAGTGTATAAAGAATGTTTTATGTATGTTTATCCAAAATGATACTCGAAATGTGACTTGGAATCAATAGATCAATAGATCAACAGTTGATAGTCGATAGATCATTGGATTGAGCGGGGGGTGCAGTGTGATTATGACTGGTTTGATTTTATGATTTACTAATTTAGGTAGTTTTAAAACATGAAAATTTAGTTAAAAAATATGACCTGAATTTAAGTAGATCAATAGCATCAAAGCCCCCCCAACACCCACGTCGCCACACCCAGCTCCCACCGCACATCTCCACCCTCCCGCCTCCCCCCCCCACTCCACAACCTCCCATCTAAACCTCGCCAATTTTTTTTTTTTTTTTTCACCAAACCTAAGAAAAATCACCTGCGGCATTTCAGATGCAGATACATCTCAGTAAAAGGGGTCTCTAAATATCCCCAAACACCCATAAGGCCACGTCTGCCATGCACCCCGCCCCCGCCCCCCCCACTGCCCTCCCCACCCGCGCCCCCACTTCCGCTCCCCCCCCGCGCCCACCCACCCCTATCGGTCCATCCCTCCCCCCCCGCCAACCCACCCAAGCCCCGCCGGATCCCTCCCCGTCGCTCCCGCACTGCACCCCCTCCACCCCCCGATGCCCCCCTATTTTTGTTTTTTCCCCCCCCCCCCCACCATAATAAAAAGTTTTTTTTTTTTTTCCCACCTCGCACCCCGTCCCTCCGCGCCCCCCAAAGATCTAGTTCATGGTTGGACAGAAGTATAGGTTGGGTGGTTTGATTAACTGATTTACTGATTTAGGGTATTTAAAACATGATAATTTTAGTAAAAAATATGACCTGAATCAATAGATCAATAGATCAATAGATCAATAGATCATGGTGGACAGAAGTGTAGGTTGGGTGGTTTGATTTACTTATTTACTGATTTAAGGTATGTAAAGCATTACAAATTTACTAAAAAAAGGACTTGAATCAATAGATCAATAGATCAATAAATCAATAGATCAAAAGATCAATAGATCACGGATGGACAGGAAGGTGGTTGGATGGTTTGATTTACTGATCTACTGATTTAGGGTATGTAAAACATGATTATTTTAGTAAAAATATGACCTGATATCAATAGATCAATAGATCAATAGATCAATAGATCATGGTTGGACAGAAGTGTAGGTTGGGTGGTTTGATTTACTGATTTACTGCTTTAGGGTATGTAAAAAACGTAAATTTGTAAGTTATAAACATAAAAAGAATAAGAAATTTTATTTATTTATTTATTTTTTATTTATTTTTTTCTTCTTGATGGTTCTGAAACGTTTGTTTTTGAAATCTACAAACTCGATAACATATATAAGAACACATACATTGTTGTTATACGATGTTTAGTTTAACTCGGACACCGCCACCTGGTAGCCAGCACCGGTTGCAGTTGTCAACTCCTACTCCTCTGTGTCAGGACTCCTTCTCCATTCTTTCTTCCTTATTTCTTCCTTCATACTTCTTCTTCCTACCTTCGACCTCGTGCACTCTGTGTATTTTTTTCAGTCGGGACCCCCTCC
>JABUQX010127294.1:7500-34602 GCA_015478945.1 Trachelipus rathkii | reverse complement strand
CTTTCTATTTTCCTTTAATTATTTTTAAATATGTGAATGTTTGCTATAGGTAAGAAATAGTAATTACTTTTTGTTTTATTACTTTGTATATAACACTGCGTAAACATGAAATTTCTTGGAGGGTTTCGCAATTGATTATTGATGTGCGGATTCCAAAAATGTAATCGGTTTTTGAATATCACATCGCATTTGTTGAGATATTGTGTGTAACACAGAATTTGTAAATTTTATGATTTTTACCTTTTTTCAAGAGGGTCCATCACAATTATTGGATATATATAATATAATATATATATATTTATATATATAATATATATATATATATATATATATATATATATATATATAATATATATATATAATATATTATTATTTATATGTATTATATATATATATATATATTATAATATATAATATATATATTATATATATATGGATATATGAAGGGAGATAAACAAATCGCAATGATATGATAGATGTCTTTGATAGATATGTTAAACATATAATACAACTATGAATAAAGAGTAATATGGGACAACAATGAATGTAATAGAAGGAATGGGTTTAGTTAATGTAAACATACCTACGATGGTAGTAACTTTCTCTTCGTAGACGATTTACTGTGCATAGCGTCTGGAATATCCCTCATCAAGCTCCAACAATAGTCGGCCATCATATTGATATCCCACTTGCCCTGGTAACGTCCTTCCATGAACTTTATACCTTGATGGAAGCGTTCGCCCTGCTCATCACTAACATTGCCTAGGTTATCCGGAAATTTTCTTAGTTGAGAATGTAAGTAGTGCAAATTTATACTCATTCTACATCCATGAATGAAAACTGTCTAACAGTTCCTGTACAATGTTAGTGTTTTCTCGGTTTTCCTGTTCCCCAGAAAAATTCTGTGCTACATCTGAAAAAGCATTCCAAAGCTCTTGCCTCTAACACAGTCATTGTTGTAGCAAAGGAAGCATCACGAAGGAGTGTCCGTATTTGGGGGCCATCAAATATCCCAGCTTTTTTCTTCTCGCCACTCAGACCAGGAAACGTTGAGCATATATACCGGAAGCATTCACCATCATGGTCCAGGGCCTTCACAAATTGTTTCATCAACCAAGTTTTATGTGTAGTGGAGAAGATGATGTTTTCTCTCTGTACAAGTTGTTCACGTACGATGTTCCTGCCACCTGGCGTCAAGGTTCCCTCGGTGGCCATCTCTTTTGTCCAGTACCTTTGCCGCGCCGGCTGCCCAATAGCACAGGAAGGGCAGGGATATGTTGTGAAACCTGCTTTGCTGACAAGCAAAATGTTTACCATTTTTGAGGTCGAACGCATATTTACCATCCATGTACCGATCATTGTAGCCTCTTCCAAAACTGTCTTGATTTTGCATTACTCTCCTCATCCGTACGAGTACCCCTACTGGAACGAAGCATACCTGTTTGCCAGTTGTGAACAACACACACTTTAAACTGCTCTTGAAAGTGTCAATAAACAGTCGCCACTCACCTGCAGCGTATGCTGGTAGTCCCATAGCGAGTAGTAGGCCTGCAACTTCACTTCAATACACAAGGTTACTGGAAGAATCTCCGCAGCTCTGCTTCTCTGTTACGATTAAATGTTACTCTCTTGTGCCATTGTCCAGTAGTCATTTTTCATGCAACCTTGAAGCCAACAGCTCAGGACAAAACTTCGGCAAATACAGACTTCTCGATACAAGATCGTTCATTTCACCCTGGTGAACAATGACGACCATCCGACTGATTCAGATGGATATATAACATCATCAAAAGGGTCATTGCATCCATACATGTACGACGTACTAAATTTACCACATGCTTCCCAATATCGACCGCAGTAAACTTGCTGCTATTGTAGATATGCGGAAGGTGACGTCTATACAGCCTACGAGTGCGCACATGAATTTTTGTTCATTCCTATGGAATATGCAAAAATAGGGATCCGTGATTGCACGAAAAAGGGATGTGATGACAAGCAAATCCGAAATATATATGAATCAGCACCTCCGAATTACTAAATCTGCTACAAAAGTCCATCCAAGGAAAATTTCACTTTTTTGTTGAACAGTGTAAGTTTTCTTTATTTTCCCTAAATGGATGACCAACTTGAAATAAACTATTCGCCGAATAGCGAAAGTGATTATTCGCCGAATATTCGGTTATTCGGCCAATACTTTTAGCCGGAAGATTCGGATTCGGTATTCGGCTTTTTCACTATTCGGCACATCCCTAATATATATATATATATATATATTATATATAGTTATATATATATATATATATATATATATAATATATTATATATATATAATTATATATATATATATATATATATAATAATTATACCATGAAAAAAAACTGGGAAATTTCTTTTTACCCCATGCCAATTTCCCTTTTACCCCAGATGAAATTTGCTATACCTCTTTTTTTAAAAATTCTTTAAAAATTATAAAAGGTTTATTTCCTTTTCTTTTTTTTCTAAAGCATTTACAACATTTTATATTTCTATATTAGTGAAAAAAAAACTATATATAGTATGTTTGAATTAGAAATATTTGGGAATAAAATTTTTAAAAGCCAAAAACTGTTCCCTTTTACCCCATCTTATACGGTATATATATATTATAATATATATATAAGAGCGGCTCCTAGCTCAGTGGTAGAGCACTCGCTTAGCAAGCGAGGGGCCCAGGTTCGAGACTGGGTGGAGTGAGAGAATGGTGAGCTATTCTCTATTAACTCTAGCTTCGTCACACTCAGACGTTAATGAGTACATTGTGGTGAGCTTTGCTACAAAATGGGAATTTATCGCGGCGTCCGCGATAGCCTGGCCAGCCATCCAGACTACCATTAGGCCCTGTTCCCACAGGACCTTCTCGAAAGGGTCCACTGATCAGGACGAAAGTTAATTACTGGGGGGTTAGAAGATTTTGTTTTTTTAATATATATATACGGTTATATATATATATTATATTATATATAATATATATATATATAATATAATATATATATATATAATATAATATATATATATATATATATATATAATATATATATAATATTATATAATATATATATATATAAATATATATAATTATATATAATATATATATATATAATATATTATATATATATATAATAGTTACTCCATTTATAACTTTGTAAAATTTTTAATTTATGTTTGTACTTTCATAACGCGATCAGAAACCTAAAGTTTGTCAATCACCACTTATATTTTGACACAAGCTAGGAATTGGCAAGCCTTGGTGCAATGGCCAAACAAACAAGCTTACAAATATATCCCTTCTTCTAGGAACCTTTCCACCTGCATCTTCTCGTCCCTCATCACCTGTTCCTACTTCAAAAAACGAATAGAGCGAGATCCAATAAGCGCCATCTTGGGCTCGCATTTCAAAACTGCTGTTTGTATTTTTGGAAAAACCATAGACTTTTTAGTCGACACTGGCGCAAGTATAACAGCCCTTCCTATATCGATGGCACGTAATTTTTCTCTTTCTCCTATGCGTTTCATTGTAGCTTACTGCAGCAAAATAATACTTCTATTAAGTCATGGTGAACTTACAGCATTTTTTACGTTACCATCCCTTCGCCTTGAATTTCAATGAACCTTTCTAGTTGCAGACATAGCAACCCCCCTTCTCGGCATGGATTTCTTCCATCATTTTAAATTAATTTTGGATTGTGGTCAAAAACTTATATGGATTTCACTACGAAACCTAACAGGCTCCAATTCGAATTCTAAATGTCTGTGCCATCTCCCATTTTTAATAATACCTTCTCATCCAGTCAGATAACTCAAACTTTTAGGAGATTTTCCCATCTCAAACGTCACTTATTAATCCATTAAAAATTCTGAGTATAAATTTCTAAAAAAATTTCACCCGTATAGAGACAAATGACGCTCCCCCTGTTTATGCTAAATTTTGTCGTCTAACAGAGGATAAATTAGCAGTTGCAAAAACTGAGTTTAATACTCTCTTAAAAGCTGGTATTATTCGTCCTTCTAAATCCCCCTGGTCGTCACCTCTTCACCTCGTTCCTAAGAAAGCTCCAGGTGAATGGCGTCCATGTGGTGATTTTAGAACTTTAAATTGTGACAAAACCAGATCGTTATCCTCTTCCATAAATTAACAGTTTGTCTCATAAACTTCACAGTATGCATGTATACAGTAAAGTAGATCTCCGGGCATATCATCAGATCCCTATTCATCCAGAAGACATAGAAAAGACCCATTACGACCCCTTTTGGTCTTTTTGAATTTGTTTCTATGCCGTTTGGTCTTCGTAATGCTGGAGCTACTTTCCAACGCTATATGGATTCAATATTTCGAGATATTCCTTTTGTTTTTGTGTATCTGGATGACTTATTAATTTTCTCAGAGAATCAAGAACAACACAAAGAACATTTGCATCAAATATTTCAAATTTTACATGACAACCACCTTCGTATTTCTGTTCCTAAGTGTTTATTTATGCAATCATCTCCAGACTTTTTAGGTTATCATATTTCTTCCCATGGCCTTAGTACACCTGATTCTAAGAAGTCTGAAATTTCCGCCTATCCTATGCCAACTGACTATTCTAGTCTTCGTCGTTTCCTTGGTATGGTGGGATATTATCGTCGTTTGATTCCTAATTTTGCTAATTTAGTTTTTCCGCTTTCGGAATTGGCCAAACTTTGTCCTAACAAATCTAGTTCTCTTTCTTGGTCTCCGGAAGCCTCTAAAGCATTTCAGGAAATTAAAACTGCCATAGCTAATGCAGCAGCTCTCCAATTCTCTCATCCAGATGTCACTCATCTCCAACTGGTCACTGACGCTTCCCAAGTCGCCATCGGAGCTGCACTGCATCAGATGATTGATGGCGAACCAATACCAATTGATTTTTACAGCAAGAAATTGACTACCCAACAAAGAAAATATTCAGCTTTCGACAGAGAACTCTTAGCAGCATATTTTGCTGTTCTTCATTTTAAACACTTTTTAGAAGGTAGATATGTCGTCTTGTGTACAGATCATAAACCCCTTGTCTCCGCTTTTTATAGCAGAAATCCAGCAAAGAGCGATCGCCAGCAAAGACATCTTTCTATCATTTTGGAATACGTCTCTTCAGCCTTATATATTAAAGGATCAGATAACGTGGTAGCTGATGCTTGGAAAAAAATTATTGAACCTCACCTAAATTAGATCTTGATGCAGTCACTATTCTTTCTGGGGAGATCCAACTCTGACCCCGGTGTTGGATTACAATAAATGGATCTCTCTCCTGGTGGGCGATATGATTAAATCTTTTGGTTCTATGGATGTGGAAGCGTTGAACTTTTCTTGCAGTTGTTCTTGTCAGGAATTCCGTTGCTCTCTTAATGTTTTATCTTTTTCTTCTTTATTATTTTATTATGGTTAAATCGTCTATTTATTCCTTCTAACTTAAACTTAATATTTGCTGTTAAAATAAACAAGATTGAATCAGATTGTCTATAATCCAAGTAAATTATGTCCAATGTTGCAGTTATATCAATATTTCCAGGAAAGTTATTGCGTTTGGAATAATACTTACTATCTAGACAGACTCGGGTAACTTTACTCTAACCTACCAACCTTCGGCTGCTTAGGAAATTAATAACTCGCTAAAATAAATCTAAATATATAATTGAAAAACTAACATTTATTACATATAGAAGCTTTCCAAATGGGTATTATATTATTTACATTTATATATATATATGTATACATATATATATATTCTTAGAAAATGACGATTAGAGCAAATTTTGACGATGACGATGACGATTTAAAAATTGAAAAAACTATTTTAAAAATCTCTCTCCTCTCTCTCTCTCTCTCTCTCTCCTCTCTCTCTCTCTCCTCTCCTCTCTTCTTCTATATATATATAATATATTATTATATATATATATATATATATATATATATATAATATATATATATATATTTATATATATATATAATATATATATATATATATATATATATAATAATGGCTTGTAGACAAGGGAGGGTCAGGGGTTCAACCTCCCGAAATTATTTTAGCCATCAAATTATTGATTCCTTAAGTCTCAATAATAATAATAATAATATAGAGAATTGAATAATAATAATAATAAAATAATAATAATCAGTTAATCAATGAAAAATGAAAAGTAATTTATAATGGAAATGAGAGACATGTTTGTGGTCCGTCACGATTTCTTAGGTCAAGTGTCTTTGTTCCTCATACATGTAAAAAATATTTAGACCAGGGATTTAAATGTAAGGTTTACAAGTTTGCAGAGAGATGATAGAAAATTGGCTACCTCAATAAAAATAAATAATGATATATATATATATATTTAACCGAATTTTTTCCGGTTCCGGCCGGAATTCCGGCCGGAATTTGACAGTTTTTTTCCGCGTTCCGGTTCCGCCGAATTTTGAAAAATTCGGCCGAACCGGAATTACTTTCCTTAAACACTTTGAAAATATTGTTGAATTGTGTGAAGTAAAAGAAAAACTGTTTTCATCAGTATTGGACAATATTTTGTAAACGTTTTCCTCAAAAAATATTTCCTGATTTTGAAATTAAAAAATAATTCTGCTGGAATATATGGAGGAGACTGGAAAGAGAGAGTAATTTTGGGCTAGTACTGCTATATTTGGGAATTTAGGTTTGTTCACTTTCCACCAATTAAGGAATTCTTCTTTCCAGATTAGAAATATGATTTTTTCTGTAAAAAAAATTTCCAATTTCTTTAAGAATTTCACCTGTTGAAGAGCCACTGATTTTTCTTTTTATCCTTTTTACCACTAACTGACTCTCTGTCACTTTCACTTCTTCAAACTTATAAAAACTAAGTGACTTTGCAGTAATTTCTTTTCTTTAATTGCTCCTGATGATTTGAGGTACTTGACCAAATCTAAGTTTTTTGTAGATAATGCTCGTTGCTGAAAATAGTCATCGCCTGAACCTTCTTCTGTACTGCTACTACTATTAACACTTTCTACCTTCAATTATTTTGCATATTTTTTTCAAGCATCCATTTTCTACTCAATTTCTCTTATATTCGATACAAAATAAAGTTAGTACTTTGTCTACTTCAGTATTTAAAAACAATATCTTGTTTGATATATGCCTATTGAATCCTTCTCTTCCCTTTAATTCATAAAATCTAAACCTTAATGCCTTTCAGCTCTTCTTATTCTCTTGCTGTCATCCTCAAGAGTTTGAGAATATCCTGGAGAGCTCAAGATCTTAAATATGGAGAATAATTGATTTTGCCTTATAATTTCCGTAACCATGAGAAATGTTTGCAAAACTCTTACAATTTTTTCAAGTATGTTGCCATTTAATTAGCAGTCAAAAGCTTTAAATGATTGATTTTCTATAATATACAAACGTTGCAGAGGTCTTTTAAAACATTCAATTCTTTCTAGAATCAAATATGTGCCATTTCACCTTGTATTAACACTTGAATGCATAAGTGGCTTGCAAAGATGTGGATCCAAAGTCTCTCTGTATTCTTGTAAGTTAATTACAGCTCAAAAAAACTGGAATGAATTGAAAGTGTACCAAATATTCCTACATTTCTTTATAAAATCACACTGTTCTTTGAAGAAAATAACGGCATCTTTAAAATAAATGAAGTATGAATAAAACAAGAAAATCTTGTTTATCCTGCTAAATCAGTTCCAATTTTCATGTTATATGCTCCATCGCGAAGGATCAAATGGATTTTGTTGGGAGGAATTTCCCAATTATTCATCGTAATTCAAAACTCATAGTGATTATAATTCCAGAATGAGAAACCTGGGAAATACTTCAAGGAGAACACAGTCCATTTTTTCAAACCCACTGGTAAGCCAGAGTGCAGTTAAAGAAGATAAATGAGTCGTTGAATTATTTAGCTCCTATATATCTGTAGAAAATATAATCTGATTCAGCCTTAGAAACTTTCTCGAAATACTGCTGATCTCAATTTCCCGTATGAAGTTGGTTAACATTTTCCTACAAAAATATTTCTCTACTAGGAATAAGATATTTTGTTTGAAGATGGGCAATAAGTTCTATGAATCCCTTCTCTTCTGTGATTGTGAATGGCTGATTACTCATTGCGATAAAATTCATTATTTTCTGTGATTTGGCGTCATTGATATGCCAAATCATTTTTAGGGGAGAAACTCTGCTCAAAACTCGCTTATTTCACGGCTTGGATCTATTGCTCTTTTGTGGTTTCCCTGTTCTAGAAAATACAAGATGACTCTCCCTTTTACGTATTAAAATTTTTAGACTTCCAGATATTCTCTTCCATGATGATGATTTTCCATAAGTTCATGAAGTGGCGTTGTACAAAATATAAGATTTTTTAATGTTGATATAAGTTATATTAAATATTTATTTTTTACATCTCTTATATAGTGTTGATAAGTTGTGAAAGTTCACAAGAAATTCCCGTTGGCCGGCCGGGAATTGTTTGGGTGATTCCGCTAATTTCCGTTCCGCCGAGAAACGTTGGGAAAATTTCAGTTCCGGTACACCCCAAATAGATTTAAAAAGATAAGGAGGGAGGCTGTAATCGTTGATGGGATGAGCAGGTTCATTCCTCTTCAAGCTAAAATTGTCTCGTCCATCGATGTCGTCTCTAAAACTAAATCTTTTCTTTCCTCATAATCCATGGTTCGATCGTGCTTATTCTCTGGGCCATTCAGGCTAGAGCAGTGACCTGTCGGGGTGCTGGAAAAATTCTCGTGCTCCTATCACTCTCGCTAATTTTCATTCCGCTAAGAAATAGTTGCAGGGATACTCTTCGACGAGGCAAAGCTGGCTTTCATTAAAGGGAAAGTGCGAACCTCCTGTTCTCCCTACAAAAAAAAATTAGAGTAGAAAGAAAAAATTAATGACAAATCCTTCATCTCTAGCAACTTCATGTAAAGATCTGCCTTTCCTCACTTTATTCGATCTGATCATTGTGTTGCTAATTCCCCAAACTGAAAAGGCTAAATCTCTTCGCCTCTCGCTCAACTATATTCTCTATGTCTCAATACTAGCACTTTCCCCTCCCTCAGTGTTGGAAAGCTCTCAACATATCAAACCTATTCCGAAAAAAGAAAACGCTCTGATCCTTCGAACTAATCGCCCTGTAGCTCTCACTGGATTCTATCTAAGATCTTTGAAAAACCCTTCTCAACTCACTTTTAGATCATCTGGAAACTCACTCGGATCCCCAGTACGGCTCTCGTTGCACGAAGTCTAACTGGCGATATACATTCCTATCTAACTGATTTATGGTTTTCGCCCTCCTAAAGAACTACGGGAAGACTTGGGTGGTGGCGCTTGACATACAAAGCATTTGACCGGATATGGCACGCGTCACTGCTCTCAAGCTCCCCCTTCCTTTTGGTTTACTCCTTCTCTTTGCTTAACTTTATCTAGCTTCTTTCAAATCGCCTTAATATCGCTGTAGCACTTAACACGATGGGTCGTATGCTGTCATTTCTTGCATTCTGAATGCAAAAAATGCATAGGATATAATAAGCCCAAATAGTACGCTCGAGGAGTAAACAAGCGGTTCTGTGCTTAATGCGTGAAGCCTACTCTTATTCTTACTTTTCATTAATGATCTTCTCACCTGCAGCTCGTCTAACTCTATTCACTCGACAAACGATATTCCATGCACTCGACCCTTTCATTCCTTTAACTCATATCAATTCACAACTACCCACTATTTAACTTCTGGAATCTGCCTCTCGTCCCTAATCTTTCCGATTTATCCTCCGCTGATGGTATAAAAATTAAACTTGTGAAATTCAATTCTTTAAAAAACCCAACTTTTACAAATCTCCTGCTCCAAAAATACCTTCTAACTTTCCTGTCTCTTTCAAGTCTGTCGTCTCTCCTGTTGACAATTAAAACATCTTGGCTTTAACATGAACAAAAAAAATGTCTGGAAACCTCACATCACAACGGTTGATAGGGCGGCCTCAAAAGAACTGGAAGTTCTGTTAAGACTGTGAGACTTTCCTTTTCTTCAGTGCTCCGCGTATACAAAGGTCTCATCCGCCCATGTATGGAGTACTGCTTTCATATCTGGGGGGAGGCTCTGGTTTCACCCGGTTTGGATAGGGTCGAGTCAGCAGCAAAAAGGCTTATAAACTGTCTGTAACGTTCAGTTCTCTGACCCTCACTTGACCCTCCGCCTTTATCTCTATCCTATAGGAACCCCAGCGGCAACTGCTCGAGGGAACTTACTCACTCGCGTACCACCACCTTTTACGACGCCTTTCGTGAGCCACAATAGACCTGTATCTGCGCACGAGTATGGTGTTGACATTGGTAACTCCAGGCTAATTTGCTGTGGGTGCTTCCTTCTTCCCCACCACCTCTGTTTTGTGAATTCTCTTCCATCTTCTGTATTTCCTACTGAATTTAATCGCCTCACCTTTGAAGCCTGCGTCTGTGCTCATATGCGCAATTTTGCGCTAGAGGGTAACTTTTGAGAGTACTTAACACCCCCTCCTTGAATAGGGGCTCTGCCCGTGAGTGGTGTGACAACTGTAAAAAAAAAAAAATCCTTGAATGGCAGATATGTGGCAAATAACTGAATCCCCTATTCCCCCCATCCAAAAACATCATTCAGATTATCCCAGAAAAATCGTACTCTTTTCAACATTACCTTCAGATGGATCATAAAATGTTCGCAAACCACACAAATTTTACCTTTTCGAACTAAATTTAACCTTTAGAACTTCTATACTCACACACACAAATCTACCATAGCTCTCTACCCCAACTCACTCATCAGAATTGCAAAATCCGTCTATCCCCCTCTCATTCCTTCCAACACAACACAAAACATTTCACACCACACCACACCACTCATTTTCACCCTTTCCTTTCATCTTTGTCTCAGTCACTTCGAGCAAAATCAAATTGCCCTTTCTAAATTACATCCATCCCCTCTCTCCTCATCTCCTCAAACATTATTTCTCTGGACATTTCAATTCAGATACGATTTCATTACATTTTCGCCACAGGATAGAAGGCGCTTAACCTGCGATCACGACCTCTCCGAGGCATTGCATTAGCATTCCTGGCAAAAGACAAGTGGTAGTGGGCCAAGAATGAAACACCCACCGTCCCTTAGTAGCCTTCTGACGACACGCAGGACATACGATGTGGGCAAATTTTCTCCCTACACGTATGGATATAAGGAAGGGATGTCTGTAAGATGTTGTCTAGAAGAGGGGTTGGATATAAGTATGTGATATTTGATATGTTGTCTGGAGGATGAGTGTGAATATGAAACGCAAAACAGAAAGGCGAACCATTAGCACTGGAATGTCATACATACCATAAAGCAAAATTGGGTATAATATATATATTATATATATATATATATATATATAATATATATATAATATATATATATATATATAATATATATAGATATATAATATATATATATAATATATATATATATATATATATATATAATATATATATATATATATATATAATATTCATTATTATTATTATTATTATTATATATTATTGATTATTATTATTGATTTTAATGAATTTATTCAAAAATTCTTAATAATTGTTCAATTAATCGGCAAAATAATCGGGCAAAATTTGCCGATGACGATGATGATGACAAATTTTTTTAAAAAAATTATATTTAAAGTAAATAAGGGAAGGGTGTAAAAACTAGTCAGGTGGGGCGATATACAGAAGCCACAATTGGCGATATTGGTGGGACTGTCTGGGCCCGGGTAGGCTTTAACTGATATTGCAACGTGGGGTAAGGTAGAGCCCCATTTGAAAAGAGCGACACCCTTTTCTAGATTTCTAAATAATAATATAATAATTAATTAATAATAATAATAAAATAATAATAATGAAATAATAATAATACTAATAATAATAATGAAATAATAATAATAATAATGATAAGGATAATAATAATAATAAAATAATAATAATAATAATAATGAAATATAATAATTAATAATAAAATAAAAATAATTAATAAAATAATAATAAGTAATAATAATAATATTAATACCTATTTCGACATATACTAATAACAATTTATTAATAAATTATGACTATCTGGTTAAGGATATATTTACAAAAGTCTAACTTGTTATAAGTAATCTTCAGTTAAGTCAATGATCTGAGAAGATACAAAGGAATATTTAAACTTAGCTAAAGAAAAACATTCTCTCTCAATCTACTTTACGTATTTATACCTTGGCAGTTGCCATTCTTCTTGTGATGGTGGAGAATTAATGAAGGCAAGTTGTTGACCCTTAGGGACACCTTTGGTGATTCTTTTAACTGTCTTGATGCAGCAGCAAAAATCCAATCTGCACACAGGAACGGGACCTTTAGAAATCAAGAAGGAGGTCCCTAAACAGGAATCCCTAACACTCTGCCTCCCTTTTGAGACTCAATCAAATATGAATTTCCTGTTATGGTTTCAAATTTCAAAATTCAAACATTATACAAATCATAAGATTTACTTTGATCCCCATTAATCACAAACAACTTGAACAAAATTCTGAAGGCGAGATAATAAAATAATAGGTGAACTTAAAATTATTATTAATCTTCATGGACTTCATTATTATTACTGTATTTCCCCTTTACACTACTTTAATGTCTCTCAGGAGAATATTTATTTTTACCCTCCCAAGCAAAAACAAGTAATATAACTTTTTACCCTTTAATAAGGGACTATGGGTTTGTCCCTGTGATCTCTGGTTCAGACGATTCTTCTTTATTGATGTTAATCTAGCCTTTATTTTTGTTTTTTCGTCTTTTGTTGAATACTCTTGTTAGTATAATGGAATTTATTTATGTTTGTATTACTTCCTGTTATTATCTTCTCTGTTGCACTTTCTGTTGTATCTGTTTTTATTCTGTTAATTTATCTGTTAGGATGGGGAGATGAAACATAGGTGAAATCTGTCTCAATATATTAAAGGATAAGATAACGTGGTAGCTGATGCTTTATCCCGCTCCATATAATCTACTTCCATCGATCCAGTTGACCTTCCTGTTATTGCACGATCACAAGACTCTGATGAAAAATTACAAAACTTACCAAGCCAAGACTTCATGCTTTCCCACTCTATGATAATCTTCAAATTTGGTGCGAAACAACTACACCTTATCCTCGTCCATTTCTTCACCTGTTTTTCAAGATCTCCTTGGCATGTCTCATCCAGTTGTCAGAGCTTCTCTTCGATTAGTGAAGACGCGCTACTTCTGGCCCAATATGGATAAAGATATTTGTATATGGACTCAATCTTGCATCAATGTCAAAGTTCCAAGATTCAATGCATACAAGCAAACCTTTTTCCATTAGAAATCCTTCCCAGCGCTTTGAAACCATACACATTGACATTGTTGGACCTTTACCTTCCACCACCACTATTCAAGAATCTTCAGCAACGTTTCGATATCTTCTCACTTGTATTGATAGAAACAAGATGGATGGAAGCCTTTCCTCTTCAAAACACCACTGCAAAATCTGTCTCTTACGCTTTCTTACAGTGGATCACTAGATTCGGCGTGCCATTATATGTCATCACGGATCGCGACCAACAGTTGAAGTGAATTTTCTCAGAACTATCTTCTTTAATTGGTTTCCATCGACTTAGAACGTCATCTTACCATGCCCAAGCTAATGGAAAAATCAAAAGGTTTCACCGATCTTTGAAAGCAGCAATCATGGCTAGAAAGACTGATTGGTTACTCTCCTTGCCCATCATCCTTTTAAGCCTTCGATGTATACCTAATGATTCAGGTTACTCCCCTTTTCAAGCTGTAATAGGAAAAACACCTTTATTACCTGCAGATCTCTTTCCTTCAAATCCTTCTTCAAAACAAGAATTTGAAGTCTTTATGAAAAAATTCATCGCTAGAATGAAAGAACTCGATTTCAGACAATCTCCACCTTTGCATACGTAACACGATGTTTTACAGTATCCGTGCAAAACGTAGTGCGGCGTTTCGCCTATTGTTTCATTAAAAGAAGAATTTATACAAAGTTGAACAAAAGGAAGAAAAGATACCCAATCGTCACCTTTCTTATTTACATAGTGACGCAGATAGTTCTCTATCTGTAGGTTGCTTCTTTCGACATTGCTATTTGCTGAAGGGCTCCTAACGCTTATCTCTACCTTATTAATCTTCCATAATTTACACAATTGTTTGAAGAAAGAAGACACATACTCCATAGCATTGTCACTAATTAAAACAGATGGACAGCTATGCCTTACGATGACTCTGTGTAACAAAGCGTTTGCGATATGAACACCGCTACGTGAGGGGATTGGACAAAGTTCAACATACCTTGTCAAGGAGTCCTTGAAAACCAGAATATACTTTGCACCAGTCTGTTTACAAGTCGGAAGTGGACCTAAGATGTCAGTATGAATTCTACTGAACGGAGCATAAGGAATGGGATACTTGAAAATGGGGGCTCGTTTTGGGATGTTCCCCTTAACATTCAAACATGACGGACACTCCTTACAAAACTGAAAAACTAATTTGGACATATTTGGAAATATGTACCTCTCTTTTATTCTTTTCTCTGTTCTGATATGACCAAGATGACCAGAACCCAGAGCGCAATGATTAATATTGAGAACAGTATACACCAATGATTCAGGTATTTCAATTAAATACTTCATTTCTTTTGTGACATAATATAAAATATCTTTTATATATGCATGGGGAAAACAATAAGTATTGCCGTTTTCCTTTATAAATTTGATAATCGGACCAAGTCTTGGACATTTTTCTTGTTCAGACTTCAAAACTTCGGACGTGAGATTGAATAATTTCTTATTTTCAATAAGAGAAACAACATTGAAAACTGTACTATCTGAGACAGGAGGAGGGGGGGGATGACGAGAAAAATAGTCTGCACAGACATTCTTTCTTCCCTCAATATATACAAACTCAGGATTAAAATCATTCACCTTAATAGCCCACCTTGCTAATTTGTGGTTCAAGTCCTTATTTTTAAAAATTGATACAAGAGGTTTATGATCCGTAAAAATTTTAATCTGATACCCATAAACAATATTTCTGAATTTATTAAGTGCCCACGTTACAGCCAGCGATTCTAACTCTATAACTGAATAATTCCTTTCTGCTTTGCTAAGCATTCTTGATGCGAAAGAAACGGGTTTATTATTTCCATTTGAATCTTTTTGAGCTAATACCGCTCCAAGACCCACAACACTCGCATCTGTTGAAATTAAAAACTCTTTAGAGAAATCTGGGAACTGTAAAATCGGTTCCACTATAAGCTTCTGTTTGAGGGTGTCAAAAGCTTTTTGTTGCTCAAAGGACCACACAAACGGAACATTCTTTCGAAATAAAGAAGTAATTGGATGAGCTATAACACTAAACATGGGGACTAAGCTTCGGAAATAGGATGTGAATCCAATGAAAGAACGCGCGGATGAGACATCCGTGGGAATAGGAAAACTTTTTAAGGCTTGAAGCTTGGTTGGATCGGCTGATAATCCTTTAGAACTTACAAGAAAACCAAGATATACTAAAGAACGTTTAAAAAAGTTTGCTTTTTCTAGCTTCACTTTCAATTTAGCATTTCTAAGTGCTTTGAATACAAGAGTAAGACTTTCATAATGTGAATTTATGTCTTTCGAAAATACAATGATATCATCTAAATATATTAAAGCATGAATACCTAATAAATGTGACAAAGAAGCTTCCATTAATTTACAAAAAATATTTGGTGCTGTGCGGATTCCCATTGGTAAAACTCGAGGTTGATAATGCCCTCTATGAGTCGAAAAAGCGAGATAAGGACGACTTTCTGCCGAGACTTCTATATTATAGTAACCATTTAATAAATCCAGAGAACTATAAACGTTAGATTGGCCTAGTTTAGACAATGTGTCATCAATCCTAGGTATAGGAAATTGAATTGGGACTATATATTTATTAAGTTTCCTATAATCTAAAACAATACGTGGACGAACACTATTTCGTTTTGGAATCACCAGTAGAGGACTACTGTGCGGAGAATCAGAAGGTTCAATGTATTGTTTCAGTATGCAGTCATTAACCCATTCGTCTATATCTGCTTGAAACTTGTGAGGTAAATTATAGTTTGCAGTATAAATATAACGGGGGGAATCAGGGGTTAATTCGAGCTTGAATTTTCCATAAGGACATATGTCTACCTTATCATTACTTAAAGCTACCACATCCTTATGTGCTATGAGAAAATCAAGAATTTGTTCTAATTGTGAACCATCCTGAAGCACTACTAAATCAGCTTCCTTGGTCGATTTAGACAAAAGAATCTCTTTATAAACATTTCGAAGTTCAGAATCGGAAAGACCTAGAGATGAATCTATCTTATTTACACTCGAGCAACTGCTCCTAAATGCGAGAGAATTTGCCTTAGAAACGACAAAATTTTTATCAAGAACGATCGGAGTTGAATTAAAATTTATGCAATTTATTAAAATAGTACCCTCGTTTACCCTACTTAAAACGTCTCCAAACAATATATTTGAAACACAATTTTTCTCTGACACGAGATATGTATTTTCCGGAGGAGATGTTCCGGCTTTAGAAATGACATTAACGGATAATATTGCTTGAGAATAAGCATTAAACGTAACCTTATCTGGTAAAGATAAATCATAACTTTGCTCATCAAATATACAAAGTTCATGTGTGAAAGAATCATCCTCAAAATTAAGATGAGGCAAATTTGAAAAAGAATTTGCAGTATTGACTTTAACATCGTCAGAAACATACTGTGATTTATTGTTGTTCATAGGATTAAAACTTGTTTTTGGATCGTGAATTAACGGATCCCATACAGACAAAGAAGTTTTTGAAAAACCTGTTTTACCCTCTATAAATAAATATTCATTACGAAAATCGAATACAGCAGGAATAACACCTAACACATCAGTACCTAAAAGCATCTGACCTTTAAAAACACAATCATTATCTACAACAATGAGATGAATATTGAATAACTGATCATTTAAAATCAACTGAAGTTTCACCCTTCCCAAATTTCTTATTTCGTTACCCGAAATTGATCTCATAACGATATTGTTATCCTTCAATTTGAGTGGATACAACTTACGAAGTCTTTCAAACACTTGAAAACGTATCAAAGAAATACTACTACCCAAATCTAAAAAAGAAGAAAGCTCATAAATAAACTCGTATTCAACTGTGAGCTTGACACTAAGATAATAACTTTTGCCAATAATTGGATCATCGTTTACGAAGTACACATTTGACATTTTCGTATTCGGATATATAATATTTGTCTCTAAAGGGTTAATAACGACATCTCGAGACATTAAACTCGTTCCCTTTTCCAAAAATTTGAATCATAATATGAATTTGACTTCGACGAAATCGAACTTGAATGCGGACAAACACGGAAATTTGACGTGTGTCTTGACTGATTTGAAGGCGGAGAAAATGAACTATTTAAATAAAATTCATGCCTTTTTGGCTTATTATTCTCATATTTGCTACTATATAAACTTGCAATTGGAACATAATTTGGGTCCAAGCAACTTACCTTTTCATCAAAACTTTCACCTTCAAAATGAACAGGATGCGGTGTCATTCTACCACTTTTACTGTTTTCGCAATTTCGTTGGGCGGAAAAATAATGATTAGAATAATTAATTTGAGAATTATTTGAATAATTAGCACCTATGCTATGTATATTTGTCGAATTATTTGAACTTCTTTTTGAACCATTTTGACCTCTGTCAAAGTTTGAGTTTGAACTGTTATGTACATACTGACCTTGAAAATTAAAAGAAGTTTCACGACTTTCGTGACCATTTGAAACGATATTTATATGAGAATTTTCTCTGTCTGCAGAGAAACTTTCAAATTCCTCATGCGAAGAAAGATTTGAATCATAATCTGGATCCAAATGAAGGACTTGAGACATAATATTCTCTTCGGAATATTGAAGTGAGTGAGGGGAAATATCACGATTTCGAATCGGGTTGGTATGAGGGAGAATATTGAGGTCATGAGAATGAGGTTGCGTATCATTATTTTCATAATGACTGACAGGGAAAACTGGATCAGGCTCCGCCGATTTTCCATTTTTATTACTACTATAATAATCTGTACGATTCTCGGGGTATAAAAGATTGACTTGTGATGAAGAATTTTCATCTAGATCCGGATAAGAATGATGAGGATAATTTCTATCACGTTGATTTTCGTGATTTTCATATGTATCGAATGACAACTCATGAGACTGATTTTGACCAGTGGGTCGACTGGGTCGAAAATTCGAATGGTGATTTGAATGATTTGGAGCATAATTATTCTGCTCAGATTGAGTTATATACCTTACCCTCTTCAATCCTTCAGGAGAGAAAGGTTCCCACATAGTTCCCTTGCACCTACTTTGCGTCCCACGTGCATGACTTTTCTGGCACATTGTGCAGAAGGGGCGAAATATACATTTTGAAGTTGGATGCCCATGATTTTCACAAGATTTACAAAAGAGAATTTTACGTTTAGGTTGATTATTAGATACCGAATGATAAGAATTATTAGAAAAACTTGAAAATTTAGGCATACTTTTCGTGTTATAAGCCTGAGAAAATGACTGTTGAGCAGCACCTTTTTCAGCATGCGTAGAGTAAATTGGAACATTAGAAGTTTGATAAGAGTTTTTACCTGTGGCGGAAGAGATTTTACCATCATTAAGAACATGGTTTTTCTTTAAATAAGCCTGTACCTGTCTAGGTATTGTGTTCTGTATATCAAATTCCTCGTGTATAATTCGTTGGAGTTGCGGTTTTGTATTTGCATACAAAGTTGAAAACAAAAGTAAACGTCTTTGTTCATCTGTAAATTTGACATCGTGAATTAAAGAAGATGAGTCGATAAATATTTGCAATGCTCTCTGTGCATCAGTAATGAACTCCGGTAATGATTTATTACTGCTCCATTTAATATTTACGAATTCATTGAAGGCTTCAAAAGAACTTTTTGAACAAATCGGATTTAAAATGAGCGACAATTCAGTCTTGAACTCTTCCCAAGATTTCGGATTCTTTAGTTCCGGGGTTGAATTTATAAGAAAGCCAACGTTACCTTCTCGAATATTCAAAAAACGAACGTATGTACGTAATTTTTCAGTATCGGATTCTATACCTTCATCTTGAAAATACAATTCTATTGACGAAAACCAATCGCTGAGGCTTATTCCTTTCCAAGAATTGTCAACAAAACCAATGAGTAATGGAATGTTTGGCTTCGAGTGGGAGAGACGGTCTATATTTAAAATAGGTCTAGACATAGTTTGAGAATTATCAAGAACGGAAGAAGAAAGATTTTGACTCGAGTCTCCGGCAATCGGATTTGACTCGTCGATAGGAGTTTTAATGGATTCGTCCTCGTTTAATTTTACACTCTCTTCGTCGTCGGACGGCATAGAAGGAATAAAATATAAAGGAAGAAATATGAAAACTAGGAAAATAATATATTATAAAAAAATAAATTTGTAAAATACCAAAAATTTGGACAGAATAAACTTACTCAAACCAGAAATGTACTATGGATAGATGGAATGTCCAGAAGTATCTATTCGTATTTTTGATGAATGTGAAGACTTTTTTCTTCAAATGAAAAAAAAAATATTATTATATTCTTAATCATAAAATTTAACAAAAATAAATAAATTAAAAATAATTTTAACCCTGAACCTATCCTCTTGCGTTATCCAGCAAAATTTTTTTCTTTCCAAAAATATGTTCAAATTCTTCGGTTGAGTCTTGGAGAATTTTCAAAAAATATTTCTCCTACTTTTCTCTTCGTGCTTGCCTTACCTCAAAAATATTTAAAAGATTGTCCTTATACCTTACAAAAAATAATATGTATAATAAACGAAAAACAAAAAAAATGATTTGTTATATACTATATATATATTTATATATATATATATTATATTATATATAATATATATTATAAAAATATAATATATATGTATAAATATATATATATATATATATATATAATTTTGAGAATTTTTTTTTTTGGGGGTGGGAAAAAAAATACTCCCCTAACTCCTTTATCGGCAAAAACTGACGATTTTATGGATGAAATTTTGCCACCCACAACGCACACATACAAAAAAATACCTCCCGAAAAATAATACAGCCACACTTTACAAAAAAAAAATTAATAATAATAATTATTTAAATTTGAGTTGCACAAGTAATTTCTCTTGCGTTTTTGAGTCAGACAGGAAAAAAAAATATCCCAGAAAATCCTTCACATATATCACTTCTTATGTATCCTCGATACAGAAAAAAAATAAATAATCCTCTTCTATCTCTTATATCCCAAAAGAGATTGATCATCTATTGCGTAGCATACAAGTTATTTATATACCTATATTTATATATATATATATAAGAAACAAGTTTTGAAAAAATTTTCAGCTTACAAAAAATATTAATAGTATTTTTAATATATAAGCCTAATAAAGAAAATGCGTCATTACAATTCTGACAGATGATTTCAAACACAACAGCTGCGGAGTAATTGAGTGCGAAAATCTACTCTCGAACTTTCTACCTTCTGTTTCAGTGTATGAAAAAAATAATGAAGCAAATATTTTCACATTAAAATATTTGACAGCAAAAAAAATAAATACGCCAAGTCTACTACTTTTTTGTTTCCAACCACGTATTTCTTTTTTAAAACACGTATTCAAGAATGTATTTATATTTAAAATTTCAAATATAAATAAATATAAGTATTTGAATGTTTGAATATTATGAGACAGACAACTGATTAAGGAGATCTGTTTGGAGGCTAGCATTGACCATCTTGTGACGTCATCAGGAAGATGGTGCGTCGACCAATAGAAATCGAACTTTTAACTTATAACTAAATATATATAATATAATATATTTAATTATTTAAAATGTATTATTTATACTTTTATTTATAAATATATGAGAAAATAAATTATTTTATAAAATATTTTTAATATTTTACCAAATATTTAATCATAAAAATAATAACTACACTCACATAAATTTCCTTGAGAAAACTTTTTATTTTTACCTCAATCTTAGGCAACAAACCAAATTATTCCATCAAAAATCTTCTGGTAACCCATATGAATAATGTCGGAGAATTTTGAAGAATCTCGAAGATCAATTGAAGAATCAAATATGAAGAATCAAATATGAAGAAATATTTCGTAGCTTCCTGACAATCTTCAGACAGCATACAATCCAAGATGGCTGACTTTTCTTCAGACAGAGACAGCAGAAATTCCACATATAAAATTTTTCCACGATCGCCACTCTTTTCAAAAAGAGAATCAAAATCATAAACTGAGCCACTTTTAATATAAATGTCCTTAGTTACGATCAATACTTTCTTTAATAACTGTCCTAGTCACGTTCGACACTTCTTTCCAGGTGTTTCTTCTTCTAGAATTACACCGTTGGGGTGTTTCAGATTTTCCCCTTTACACGAAGATGCAGGTCAAAAGTATTGACAGAGAAATTGTGGAGAATAGCTTTCTATCATCTCAAGAAAATAACAGCAAGACATCAATGGAAAGAGAAGAAGTAGCAGGTCATAAATGAGACTCTTGTAAAGTTTTAATTTTACTAAAATAAATTTATCTTCATCAAATATCATATAGAATAGAAATAATTAGATATCCTTTTTCTTTAATAAAATATTGTCAATAAAAGTACATTTCATTTCCTTGTAAATAAATATGCGTTACTATTCAATGTCATAACCTTAATTTCTACTTTTATACATAGATTCTTCTTGTGAATAAAATATATCAAAATATATATTATCTGGTAGACAAATTACAAAAGTTGAATAAATAATAAATTCGTAGAATGAGAGCATTGAGGAGAGAGTTAACATGGAATCGATACTCACAGTATATCAGTCTTTAAATAAATATTGATACAACAATATTTATTGAACGTTTTTCTTCACAAAAATAACAAATAAATATTCTTCTAATATTATTTAAAACATACAAATTCTCACTTGCTAGAGAAATAAATAACTTCTAAGAAAACGTCACTTCACAGAATATCAATGTTAAATAATAAGTCACTTCACATTTAAGAAATAGATAACACAGTACCGTAGCCTCTCAATCGGCTAAACAACAGAATCTAACTCTCCACTCCTCAAGTCAACAATACGTCTGACTCCATCAACTTGCTCTCAAAGACTACTCACTATTTAACTGCGCTTGCAACTATATACGATTCTCGTTGCAAACTCTACTCTAATGTAAACATAGAATACTACTGACATTTCTTTTGTTTTTCTAAGAATCTAACTGAGATAATGTATTATTGCAAAAGTAATACATTGGAACGATATATATATATATATATATATATATATATATATATATATATATATATATAATATATAATATATATATATATATATATACATATATATAGGGACCTTGGACCTTTTACATGACTGAAAGAAAATTTTCATCGGGAAATTTTTACTCCATTTTTTGTTATCTGCTTTAAAAAATATAATTTAATTTTTTTCGCTAAAACAAACAATTTTCATTTTTATGTTCTTCAGTAAACCACATATCTTTTAATATATATATACATATAACTATATATATATTATATAATATATATATTATATAGTATATATATATATATTACTATATATATATATATATATATATATATATAATATATATATATATATAACCTTTTCTGTTTTACTTAAAATCTCAGTTTTGAATTTTTTTTGTTTGTTTTTTTAATATATTTTAGTATATGATCTAACAATCAATTAAGTGGTAATGGACATGATTCAAAAATATATAGGACCAGTTACGTTTTTCGACTCCGTTCAGTTTTAATTTTTTTTTTTTTTAAACTAAAGGAATACCCAAGGGTAAACCGCAAAGATGTGCAGGAGTCGGGGTCTCTCGGCCTTCCGGGGAACACAAGGGTAGGACTATTTCCCCCCTCCGGGAGGGTCTCCGGAACCCCCGCTCTTTGGTTATTTGGAGTGCGCGGGGTTCCTCGCCCCTCCCTACGGGGTATGGAAAACGTACCCCCCCTCTGTTCCCCCGTCGGCTCGAGCCCCTAATTTTTATTTTATTATTATTTTTATTTTTTTTTTTAACATATTGTTAGTATATGATATTAGCTGATCTCCAAATATGTTAATTGGTTTTTTCTGTAAGTGTCCGTACTTTTTTGAGATATTTAATTTATGAAAAAAAATGTTTTTTTTTTTTTTTTTTACATTTTTGCATAAGCTTTATAACCTTATTATATTTTGTATGAAACTATTTTTCTGTAAGTGTTTCGTACTTTCGAATATTTCATTTTTAATAACCTAACCGTTTTAAAATATTCTACCAAAAAAAACAAAATAAAAACAAATAAATATTAAATATAAAAAAGTAAAACAAAAAATATTAAAATTATAAGAAAAAACATCAACTTCTGACGAATAACCGATTAAACAAAAAAACTGAAAAAAAAAAGCATTTTTAAAACACCTTATCCTAACAGTGAAGTTCCTGGTCATGTGTTAAGTTTACTATATTGTAGTTGATATTAAGTTCACCAACATTACTTAAGAAAATAAATTTTCAGTCATCTGAAGAGGGAAAGCACCTATATATATATATATATATATATATATATATAATATATATATATATATAATATATATATATATAATATATATATATTATATATATATATATATATATATATTTATATAAGGCTGTAGACAGGAGGGCAGGGGTTTCAACCTCCCGAAATTATTTTAGCGATCAAAAATTTTTGATTCCTTAAGGTCTTAATAAAAAATAATAATAATAATAATAATAATTGAAAAATTAGTTCACAAGACAGGTACACCCTTCACACTAAAATGTAATGTTGGTTGATAATAATTAATAATAATAATAATAATAGTTATCAATGAAAATTGAAAAAGTATTTATTATTGGAAATGAGGAGACATGTTTGTGGTCCGTTAACGATTTTCTAGGTCAGGTGGCTGTTTCCTCATACATTGGTATAAATATTTAGACCAGGACTTAAATGTAAGGTTTCCAAAGTTTGCAGATGATAGCAATTGGCTACCTCAATAAGGAATTATGATGGATTTATAAAGATTTAAAAGATAAGAGGGAGCGGTAATCGTTGATGATGAGCAGGTTCATTCCTTCTCAGCAAAATTTTTCTTTCCTCATTCAGTCCTTCTAAAAACTAAATTCTTTCTTTCCTCCTATCCATGGTTCGATCGTTGCTTATTCTTGGCCATTTCAGGCTAGAGACATGCCTATCGGGTGTGGAAAAATCTCGTTCTCCTATCACTCTCGCAATTTTCATTCAGCTTAGAAATCGTTGCAGGGATTTTACTCTTCGACGAGCAAAGTGCTGGCTTCATCAAAGGAAAGTGCTCTAACCTCTTGGTTCCCTAACTGACAAATCTTTCATCTCTAGCACCTTCTGTAAATCTGCCTTTCCTCCTCTTTATTCGATCCTATCATTGTTGTTGCTAATTTCCAACTGAAAAGGCTAATCCCTTCGGCCCCTCGCTCAACTATATTCTCTATGTCTTCAATACTAGCACTTTCCCTCCCTCAGTGTTGGAAGCTCTCCCATGTCCACCTGTTCCGAAAAAAAGGAAAGCCGCTCTGATCCTTCTAACTATCCCGCTATAGCTCTCACTTTGTATTCTATCTGAGATCTTTGAAACTCTTCTCAACTCACTTTTTAGATCATCTGGAAACTCACTCCCATCTATCGCCAGTACGGCTCTCGTCGCACGAAGTCTACTGGCGAGTATACTTCCTACTAACAGATTTATGGTTTTTACGCTCTTAGGAACTACGGGGAGATTTGGGTGGTGGCGCTTGAACACATCCAAAGCATTTGACCGAGTATGGCAGATGTTGCGCTTTAGGGCCCCCCTCCTTTGTGTTCATTCTTATTTTTTTTTTTTTAAATTTAACATTCTTTCAAATCGCTCAATAACGGCTTGTGGTGATGGGCGACTTCTTCTTTTCTGTCAATAGTGGTGTTCCTCAGGGTTCTGTCTTATCTCCTACTTTATTCCTACTTTTCATTAATGATCTTTCTCCACCTGCACCTCTAACTCTATCCACTCGTATTCCGATGACTCGGGACCCTTCATTCTTTAACTCATATCAATTCTACTCCCACTTTTACTTCTGGAATTGCATCTCGTCTTAATCTTTCCGATTTTATTCTCGCTGATGGATAGAAATAACTTTGTGAAATTCAATTATTTAAAAACCCAACTTTTACAAATTTCCTTCTCCAAAATACCTTCTAACTTTCCTGTCTCTTTCGACGTTTCTGTCGTCGTCTTCCTGTTGACAATATAAACATTCCTGGCCTTAACATAAACAAAAAAAAATTTGTCTTGGAAACCTCACACCACAACGGTTGCTAGGGCGGCCTCAAAGGAACTGGAAGTTCTGTTTAGACTGTGAGACTTTCCTCCTTTTCTCAGTTGCTCCGCTATACAAAGGTCTCATCCGGCCCAGTATGGAGTACTGCTCTCATTCTGGAGGGGCGGCTTCTGGTTTCACCCGCCTTTTGTTTTCGGTCTGTCACGGCACTGCGGCTGATTAAACTGTTCTGTACTTTCAGTTTCACTTGACCCTCTATCTTTGCGAGGCGATGTTATGCTTTACCTATTCCTATTAGTACCGGCAGCAAGAGCAAAAGTGCTCGAGGAGAAACTATCACTCGCGTACCACCACCTTTACGGACACCTTCGTAGCACAATAGGTGCTGTATCTGCGCACGATATAGTGTTTGACAATTGGTAAACTTCCAGGCTAGTTGCTGTGGTTGCTTCCTTTCTTTCCCACCACCTCTGTTTTGTGAATCTCTTCCATCTTCTGTATTTCCTACTGAATTAATCTCCCTCACCTTAAAGCCTGCGTCTGTGCTCAATTGCGTAATTTGCGCTAGAGGGCGAACTTTTGAGAGTAGTACTACACCCCCTCCTGGAATAGGGCTCTGCCCTGAGTGGTTGGGTGACAATTGTAAAAAAAAAATTCCTTGAATGGGCAGCTATGTTATGTGGCAAATGATCTGAATCTTCTATTCCCCCCCTCCAAAACATCATTCAGATTATCCCAGAAAATCGAACTCTTTTCAACATTACCCTCCGATGGAACATATGTCGCAACCACACAAATTTTGAACCTTTTCAAACTTAAATTTTAACCTTTAGACTTCTAGTACTCACAAACACAAAATCTACTACCATAGCTCTCTACCACAACTCACTCATTAGAATTGCAAATCCTTTTCTTCCCCCTCTCATTCCTTTTCCCACAGGCAGCACAAACACCCATTTCACACCACCACCACTCATTTTTCACGTTTCCTTCATCTTTGGGTCATCAACAGCGAGCAAATCAAATTTGCCCTTTCTAAAATACATCCATCACCTTCTCTCCTCATCTCCTGAACATTTATTCCTCTGACATTTTATATACAGAATATGATTCATACAATTTCGCGAAGGATTAGAAGGGCGCTTACTGCGATCTCGACCTTCTCCGAGGCATGCATTTAAGCATTCCTGGCAAAAGATAAGTGGTTGTAGGCAGCCAATCTAACTACCACCGTCCCTTAGCCGCCTTCTACGACATGCAGAACATACGATGTGGGCAGTTTTTTCTCCCTTACACGTATGGATTATAAGGGATAGGGAGTCTGTAAGATGTTGTCTAGAAAGGAAGGTTGGGATATAAGTATGTGTATATGATATGTTGGCTGGAGGATGAGTGTGGCATATGAACGCATAACAGAAAGCGAACCATTAGGCACTGGAATGTCATACATACCATAAGCAAATGGGTATATATATATATTATATATATATATATATATATATATAATATATATATATATATAATATAATAATATATATATTATATATATATATATATATATAATATATA
>JABUQX010127294.1:0-5000 GCA_015478945.1 Trachelipus rathkii | reverse complement strand
GCTATTGTTGCCGATATTAATTTAGTGAAATTCTTAGGTATTTGGAAAAATTTACATCAAGTTCCACAATGGACAAAATCACCCCTGCAGATCTAAATTGGTCTTGTCTTCTTGTCTTCACCAAAATGGCTCCTCACGTTGGGACCTGAACCGGAAACAGGAATTAGCACATCACAAATTCCCATTCCTTCTAAATTTACATAATTTTTTATAGATCTATCCTCTAACAATTAAAGTCTCCTCATAAACAAAAATCATTATTTAAATAACTTTATTCAATCTCTCATATTTTATTAAAATTATCTGTACTTATTAATTTCTTCAATCAATGCTAGTTTTCATGAATTTATTTTATTATCTCTCTATACCATCTCTATCTATTCTATCTAGCTCTCAATAAAACAAACAAAATTTCAATTACCCTATGATTAGGGAACAGCGTCTTCTTATCGTCTGTTGATAATTAATATCCTTCTGGTGATTAGGTTTTTAAAATCTTGTTATTCTTTTCTTTTATTTTTCCTTTAGGATCTTGTTATTCCTTTCTTCTTTTACTTTTTTTTCTTTTACCTCAAAAATCAACCTCCTACAAATGATGGATCAACAATTTTTAAATCCTAGTTCTGTGGGAAGGAGAAAAAAATAAGAAAGACAGTTAAATCTATCTCATTCCTCCCCACCCGTCAATTCTGGTATTGACGCAGAAAAGGTGAAGTATAAGTCATACCCAAAATTTAAACAAAACATACTTTCATCACATCCCCTTAAATATCTTTTCTCTTTCCCCACAGTGGGGATATTCCTTTGCAAACGGCAACTCCGATGACGCACGCTGCAACAGTTCTTTAAGAAAATCATTTTGTTAATTTTATTAATTTCTTATTCTCTAAATTTTCCTATTTTCGCTTTCTTCCTTCTGTCATATTTTTATATTTTTTTTTTATCAAACATTTCTCATTTTTTTTTTTATTTTTATTTTCGTTTTATAGAAACATTCACTTTGCTAATTTTCTTCACTTCAATTTATTTCCTCTTCCTTTCTATCATATAAGGGAACACTATTGGCAATTCCTGGCAAGTCCCTCGCGATCGCGTATATGGTCGATTTTCTTTTATTGGATCTCTCACCGGATTCTCTTCAACTTCAAACCCCTCAAAAGATAACTCACTTCCAGGAATTTGTTCTTCTGCTTCTGCAATCGGCAAGCCGATCACAGGCGTCGAATAGACTTGCACACGGTTTTCAAACGTTTTATTTGTGGGAAGAGAATCCCTTAAACCCATAGGGGGAGCTTGTGTTGACTCCCAGCGCCAGTACGCTTCTTCTATCAAGTCCGAGGTGTCCCACAATAAATATTCATTACGCTCCTCCTCTTCTTTATTTTCTCCTGTACTCTCCAATTCTTCATAAATCTCCTCCACGTCCAGATAAAGTGATCTTTCCAATGATTTGTCCCCACATGCTTTTATACTCAAATTTATCTTTTCCTGTGCTTTTACTAATCCTTCAAATTTTTCTTTAATCCTTTTCAATTTTTCCTCATCTATGGTGAAACCCTCAAACAAAGAGTCATCATCGTCATCATCATCAATATTCTCCTCATTCACTCCTACTTCTTGCAAGGGCATTTCTACCTCCCCACCGGTTATAATCTCATCTATTACTCTCCTGTCGACCTCTTCTCTTTGCATACCTTTGAAAAACCGGATCGTTCGACAAATAATCAGGAGGCATTTTCCATAATCTCAACTGTTTATGATGTGCTTTATACTGTTTTCCGTCCCCTGTGGATTTTATTACATAAGTAACCCGGTTATCATTTACCTGTATTATCTCATAAGGTCCTCTATATCTAGGATGGAATTTATTTTGTGTCAAATTTCCAGGCAAATGAGCTTTCAATCCTACCATTTGATGTATTTCATAAGGGACGAACCTATCATGACTATCCTTCCAACACTCCTCCTCAGTGGGCAAAGGCAATCCAGTGTGCAATTCGTGCGCTCTTTTTAATATGTTTTCACAGGGCGTGATATGGGTCTCTGAATGAGTGGTATGATTGTACACCAGCAATACCTGCAACAATTCCTCAATCCATTTATTTGGCTTTTTGATAGACATCCTCAAATACTGACTGAGGGTGCGGTTTACTCGCTCTACAGCTCCGTTAGACGATGGTGTATATGGCGTGGTTAACACGTGTTTAATTTGTTGTATCTTAAGGAATTTCTCAAATTCTGGCCCTATGAACTCTCTTCCATTATCGGTTAACAGGCGCTCTGGTAGCTTTGGAAGGAATGGCAATATACGATGTTGTACTGCTTTCGTTACATTTATACACTGCTTATTTCTTATGGGAATAGCAGCTACCCATTTTGTAAAATGATCTACCATTACAAGGGCGTAATTATTTCCTTGAGTGGAACACGGAAACTGGATCAAATCCATCGCTACCAATTCGAATGGTCTGGAAGTTACTATTTTTAATGTAGGTGGGACATACAGTATGTTAGAGATCTTAAACGCCTGACATTTATAACACGTGGTTGTGATATCGGAACATATGACTGTAATTTTTGGATGCCATATACAGCTTATGAGCAATGAGTGTAATTTAGTTTTCCCAATGTGAGCAAACATCCAGTGTGTTTTAATAGCCACCTGTGTTAAATATTGTTGCGGAACTATTAGAGCAAATTCCCCAGTAGCAAATTCCCTATATAAACGATCGTTTCTTAAATAAATATATCTACTTACTCGCGCGAAAGGTTTTAAAGGCCCATTAAATGGCAAATTCCTAACTATGGCTCTTTTAAGCCTCCTCAACGTTGGATCTGTATGTTGCAGCACTAGAATATTATCATGTTCAATCTCTAAAGGATCCACTATATCCTCTGAATCCATTACGATATGGTGTATCCGGGGATCCCGGATTTCTTTTACCACCTCCCCACCGGTGTTTTGGGGATTGTTTGATTTTTCTTTGACGACCGTCGTTGAAACACTAGGGGAAGCACTTGCCTCCTCCATGGACTCATCTAACAGCATCCACTCCTGGAAACCCATTGACATTACATTAACGCTCGCTGTTTCTTTCTCAATGCCCGCCAGAAACCTTATTGGTACGAGGGGTACTAAGAGATTATAATGAACTCCCCCACAACACAACAGATGACAAATATCTTTCTCTGATCCTATCCCAAACTTCAATGGTTGAGTATCTCCATAATACACAAAGACTTGTAGATGGTGTAACTTTGTAAACGCCTGTATTGCTTGAGTGAGAGGAAATTGTCCAGCCTGTTTCATTAATTGTAACCTCTTTGTAATCTGCCTGTTATCTTTCCCGGTAGGTAAACCATATGTTGTTCGATTGTCGATCATCTCTTGGACAATCTCCTGTCTTAACTTTAAATGATGGTCCAAGGACCCATACAACCCCATCGACAATGCTTGAAAAAGCGAATCACCCCCACCAGGAATCTTTACTTCAGAAAATCCTCCAGGGATGGTATTTGAAAGAATTTCTTCAGACTCCACCAAGGCTCCCCCCATTGGTGATCGGGACAACGCGTCAGCTACTTTATTTTCCTTCCCTGGGATGTATCTCAACTCGTAATCAATGTCATTTATTTCTTCCAAAGTGCGGGCTACCCGAGCATTCACCAATGGCATACTATGTAGAAATAGCAATGGTTGATGGTCAGTAAAAATAACTACTTTGATTCCATAAAGAAAAGGTTTCAAAGCTCTCACAGCCCATCGTATGGCGGCTACCTCTTTCTCAGTTGTACTATAGCGCTGTTCTGCTTTATTAAAGGTCGTGGAGATATAAGCTATAGGACGTTCCTCACCAGATTGGGTCTGCGCAAGACACGCTCCTGCCCCGATATCAGAGGCATCCACATATAACAATAAAGGCTTCGCTTGTTCTGAACGATCGGGATACGATAGGACCTGTGGGGATGTTAATTCTTGTTTTAGAGCTTTGAAAGCCTTTTGACATGATTCCGTCCATTTCAAGGTTTTAGCACTCAATAGTTCGAATATATATATGGAAATATATTATATATATATATATATATAATATATTATATATAATATGTCTATTATATATGTATATATATATATATATATATATATATATATACTATATATATATAATATATATATATATATATATATATACTTGTTTAACACTTATATTTGTGTGTTAAAACATTTTACAGTGCTTTATATCTTTATATTTATTTATCCAAGACTTGGTGAAATGGTCAATGACAGTTTGATCTGTTATTCAGATCCCTGATGAAGGTTTTCAAAAATTCTTTTAAAATATTTTGTATTTTATATTAAGTACAAGCAAGCATATTTACCTGAAAATGTCTATATAGTTTGATATCAGAGTCAATTTTTTTTTCCTTAGTTTGAGACATATAAAAGCTTTCATTTTTCTTTTAAAATATGCATTAAAAGATTATGGAAAGATGTCAAACATTATTCTTAGCATTTGGAATCTGTATATTCATAACTGTTATATACCTTTTATCAAGTCAAAAGACTATTTTAAGATCACCGCCACTTGAAGATCAGATTGTAATAAAACATGAGAAGGTAATTTGCAGTAAATATAAACTTTTCCTAATTCAGTAAATATTAAAAAAAATACTCCCCATTTTGTCATCATTTGATATTTGATAAGAGTATTTATGCCTATAAATATTGTAAGAGGAAGTGATATGGAAAGAAAATGTTTGCCTATTTACCAGAAATAAATATTTCCACTTTTTCGATTCCACAATGTGCCCTATCCTCTCATATTACATCATCCTTGAACCTGTAGATAAGAGGAATGAATATGGAAAGAAAATGTTTGCCTATTACCAGAAATAAATATTTAAGTTTTTGAAGTTGGTCCAAGTATCCCCTAATTATATTGGTACGGTTCTGCTGTGTATTAAAATGCTAAAAAATTTAGTTATACCTAAGACTCTGTTTC
>JABUQX010127293.1:0-24921 GCA_015478945.1 Trachelipus rathkii | reverse complement strand
GCTACCGAAGGAGATAGGAAAGCTGGGGGGAGGTACTTTTGAGAGGGAAGTGTGAAAAAGTTTTTTTATAGAATTGAATTTGACAAGATTGTAGTGAGCCCACCGAGAAATCCTGTCAAATCGACATATCGGTAAAAATTGAATCTAAAATGAGTTCACGTTTCCAGAAAGAATGGAAAGTTGAAGTAGAGGCATAAGAATGAAAGAAGTTAGAAGAGCAGCTAAGATCATCGTTGATGGAAGTAAGAATAAAGTTAAAATACAGAACATTTAGGAGCGCAACAATTAACAGAAAAGGAGGAAGAAGTCGTTCCATCAGCAAGAGCCGGTATGAAGATATCTGAAAGAAAACTAGACATGAGTAAGCAAAGAGAAGAAGGAACCCAAAGGTAGGGAGCTTAGAAAGTAGTGACGAATGACATACCCTGCCAAAAGCTTTCAATATGTCAAGCGCCACCACACAAGGCTCCCCATAGCCCCTAAGGGATGAAGACCATAGATCAGCGAGGTAGAAAGGCATGTCACCAGTTGATCTCGAACGTTCAAAGTCGAACTGATGATCTGAAGGAAGAGAATGAGATTCCAGATGATCCAGGAAATGAGAGTTGACGAGAGTTTCGAAGATTTAAGACATAATACAAGTTAGAGTTATAGGACAGTAGTTAGAGGGATAATAGTGGCTACCATTTTGGGATCGGCTGAACATATGCACGCTTCCAGCACTGAGGAAATGTATTAGTATTTAGGCATAGAGAGTAGAGTTGAACGAGCACAGGCGCCAGCTCAGAAGCAAACTCCCTCAAAATACTCCCTCAATGCTATCCGGGTCACTCACTAGCCTTCCTAACGCTTATAGAACTCAGGATCTCATGCATCCGATCATGAGTAATTGCAGCTAGAGACATATGACACCTGAGATGAGAAAGAATATGAGGAAGGGTGCCGGAATAGTCCAAGGTGGAAAAATAAAAATTGAGAGAAAAATATACAAAGCCTGAAGAAGCGTTAGCAATCAAAACCCCGTCAGAACGAATAAGAGGAAGAAAGGCAGATTTACAGAAGTTATTGGAGAATATTTTTGGGACAAAGAGAGACCAGAAATTTAATTATCAGTTGGAGAACCAAGAAGGTCAGCGCACTTCTTTTTAGTGAAAGCACGCTTATCCTATTGAATAATATCCCTGCAACCATTCCGTACAGATAATAAAAAGAAGTGATGCAACATTTCGACGGCAGACAGAAAGGAATGAGAGAGAGAAGAGAGAGAGAGAGAGGAGAGAGAGAGAAGAAGAGAGAGAGAGAAGAGAGAAAGAAAGAGAGAGAGAGAGAGAGAAGAGGAGGAGAGAGGAGAGAGAGCGGAGAGAGAGAGAGTGGAAGAAGTTCAATCGCGTAGGAATTTCACATCTTTTAAGAAGTGAATGTGTGGAACCACCACATATTGTGGATGCATACTTCATACTGGCTAACGACATGCACTAGAAATAGGGCAAATGTAGCACTGTAAGTGCAACATTCAGGAATATCTAAAATCTTGTGAGAAAAGTTTGATGATTTATGAAAGGAAAAATAGATTATATAATCCTTTTATCAAGTGTCAAACCGACACAGCAATACAGATATATTAAGCTGCTTTGAATCTATGCTTGGAGAACAAGTCAAAGGTTATTATAAGTTACGTTATATTCAAAGTTTTTTATAATAGTCAAGTAATCGTAAGGTTCAGTTACGTCACTCAATAGTGAACGTCCTGACTTAACTAAGTGAAATCCTGCTATAATATATACTTATATATTTGTATATATAATATGGCCAACGTCAGCAAAATAACTGTGATGTATTGATTAAGGAATATAATGAAAGGGTAAGAAACTCGTATCCAGCATTAGTAAAGTAGATAGTAGTTAGATTCTATATGGACAGGTTTTAGTAAGATATCCATTTAATGAGTAAATGCTCAGGTAAGAAAACAATAGGGAAATATTAGGGATTAGGACCCCTAGGGGGCAAAAGCCGTCCGCCATCTCTGGACGCAATGAACGAGATGGAATTAAAGAGTTGCGAAAATCCAGAGACAGTTTGCCGGATGCGAATGTCGTTGAAAGTGTGGGATAGACGGATATTATGCGCGGCCGGTAAATGTGGCAGAGAGTATAGAACAGAAGAAAAAAATATATAGGAGGATAAAGTATAGAAAGGTTCGCGAGGGATAAGACATGTTGCTGTGAAGCCAAATGAATAGGGTGTGTGTGAGCCCACTAGTCAAAATATGTAGTAATGCACGAGTATCTTGCTCACTGATCGGAGAATAGACGGAAGATTGACAGAATGTGCACAAATGAGTACATTATCAGAGAAGGAGAGTGAGATAAAAGTAATCTACTACTTGTAATTTAATGAGTCATTTCCTTATGAAAACCCCAAAATATAATTAGGCAATCCTAGTAATAGATTATATCAGATACCTTAAATGACCGTATTTCCCCAAATCTTCCCTTTTAAGTAATATTATTTAAAAAGTTTAATAGAAACAACAGAGGTTAAAGCCGTATAGAGAATAGGAATAAGTAGAGATTTGAGAAAGGGTGTATTCCACCTTATTTCTATGTAGATTATAATTTTGGGTGGATATAGGTAATTCGTGACCCGCCTTATATCCATGGACCAAGACGGAATAAGGTATAAGATGATTTTGGATATCCAATAGATATTAAGTACCGAATACAAAATATTATATATATAATATATAATTATTATAATATTAATATTAATATATATATATTAGTATATATTAAAATATTATATTATGTATATTGAAAATAATAATATTATTCTATTGATAAATTTTAGTGGCATTATAATTACCTCAGATGCCTTTTGAAGATCTGAGTTTACTAGAAATAAACAAATTCTAATATTGGAAATAGGTAGGATAAAAAATCAATATGAAATAAAATATAAGTAAAATTATTTTATATAAATTATATATATATTTTCCATTTTATACATTAGTTTTAATCATGTTTTTTTTTTTATTTAATACTGAACAAAATTTAATAATTAAAAAAGTGACAATAATTAGTAGAAGATCTGAAAGTGTTTGATTCGAGTCTCAAACAAAAGCGCAGCTAGTCATTTTTATGCTCTTATGTTATATTTTTTATTTTAATCTTGGACTCTTCTTAAGCTATTCTCTAATTGCCTTCACTTTTTGAATTATAAAGCTTAATAAAGGTTATAACTTATCCTAACGTACATCATGTCTTTTAAGTCGATCCCAGTTTGGGTTCATATGAGTATATATAAGGAATGTTGAAGGTCAGTCATGTTAGTGTAAGGATTATTCGAGTCTTAGTTTTATTTAAATTAAATCGTTAATATTATCTGGTTCTGAAGTATTTATTTATACAAAGATAATATATTGATTGAATAAATAAGAAAAAAAGATATCTTGATTTTTGGTAATGAATTGCATGAAATAAATGGCATTTCTAGATGAAAAATAATAAATTAAATTAAATAATATATAATAATTTAAATAATAATGATATTATAATATAATAATTAATTAGAATGATAATAAATGAAGAGAGAGAAGATGAAGAGAAGAGTGATATGAATAATCGAATAATAGAACAAAGTAGATTAAATAAGTATAATGAATTAGAATGAGAAATGAATAATAAAAAGAGCGATACATCACACAAACAAAAAGAGAAAAGACGACGAGACTGACTTATTATTGAAATTTGTGTCCCGACGGAGGGAGGAATCACTCACGGCGAATTAGGTTTGATGAGAGATAGGATAATACGACTACTAAAAATATTTCACTGCATTTCAAAAAATATCTTCTGTATTGTTAAATTATAGACATTTGCGACAAGTCTCTTATATGGGGGAGATCTTTATTGGACCTTTTTAATATATCTTGCGTGCTTTCACACTTTATATTTATTCTTTAAATAATCGTTACTGTAAAGATTTACTACGTTACAAAAATAACAAAAGGCTCTAAAATGATCAAGCTTCATGAGAAAAGCTTTATCGATTTGTGAAGTATGAAGAAGAAAATGTTGAATCTTGAATGAAAGTCACTGACCAGGAAAACACAAAGAGAATAAAAGATGGTAATCAATGGATGAAAAAATATACATAATCTGGAGTTAATAAAATGATATAAAGTAGCTGAGTAAAAGGCACTTTCGATCAGCACGCACTTGATCGAGAAGACAAATAAAATTCCACTTTCAGACACGTGGAAAACGAAAAATTAATACCTAGCACTACAAACACACTAAAACTTTTATACCCAGCCACTTGACATAATTATTGAAACAAATTAGACATTTTTTGGGCACCAATTATTTTCACCTGAATCACATATTAACCTTGTAATTTTTAGCCACTTTCCACCTCTTCATTGGGCCTTGTGTCACCTTATTAGACCGTGTTACCTTTTTGAACGGGCAATTATAGACCTATCTTTAAGCAACCTCACACACGTTTATCGCGACCGAATCCCTTTGTAATTATCAGAACACTATTCAATCGATAAACCACTTTGTATAGGCAAACACCCCGGATTTTTATTTGGCAACCCTAACTTATTTTATTGTACGCACGCTGCCATTACACTCTATTAATTCAAAGCATCGGCGCAATCCCTAATGTATTTATAGCTCCAATCCCTTCGAAGAAGGGTTGCGCCAAACGGTTGCTAAGCAAACCGGTTGACGTTACCCCACCCTTTTTTTTCTCAGACCCACCCCTATTTAAGGAATCTAATAATCCCATGGGGTCCATTTTTGCCCACGGTAATTGGCCACCCTTTAGGGGGCTTAGCCCTTTTTTGATGTCTTTACCTTGGTTTGACCATGATTATTTCACGGGCCAATGGGACCTTACGCCACAATCTATAGAAACCATGGGTCAATTTATTTGACTCCCTGTATCCTGGTTTACATTTTTTGCCAACTCACAACAATTATGAGGGGCTTAGACCCCCATGAAAGAATATATGAATGACATTCTCTCCTCATAGCGTTAGATTTTGATTTTCTAGTACCCATATTGATATAATTTACGGACTCTTAACCACACTCGGCTTCTTACCGTTCATTAGGTAGCATATTAACGCACGGGTACAGACACAATTTTTTTGCACTCCCAATAATAGACCCAATTTTTTTATAGAGCGCAATTCGAGTGGGATACCCAATCCATGTCCATAAGAATTTAATATCGCGAAATTTCCCTATCTTCATATGAAAACGGGCAGCATGTTTCATGTGGTATCTTTTTACTTGAATAAGCCCTTCTCTCTAATCTTTAGCCTTTTTACACTTACCACACAGACATTAGCAGCGAAAACACACTCATACTCATCTACAACCCTCACGCCACTCCTACTACACAACACAACTCATCATTACTCACACTATACTTTTATACTTATCACACAGCAAGCCTTGTTACGCACTCTTCACTATACACACATTCTCGAACAAGTTTATCATTTTATATACATAATAGACACTAGATTAAATATAACACAGCACGACTTTTTCATCCACTATTTTTGTATAAGTATTTATCAATATATTTTTACACTTTGTGTTTCTTTATACCCATAGACATGCATTAGTCGAATACTATTATGTTTACATGACATGAAACGATACAACCCACACACAACACGATCTCTTACAACCAGCACCATCTACCACCCCCCACACACACAACTTACACTTTAATAAACACACATTCTTACCACTATGACACGTCACTTTCTCATCTCTTTCTTGCACATAAACCTAAACGGCTTAAAATTGATCATGATTTCCCCTAATAAAACAATAACTTTTTTTACATTTACACTATGGTTTAAATACCTACACACGTGCTCAAACTTTGTATCATAGGAAAACGTAGCACAAAACGCTATATTTTGGGAGTTCTTCCCATAATAATGTGAGACATATTTTTATGGTACCTATCGCAATAGATTATTCTTACTCGTGGCTCAATTTTTGTTATTGTTCTATTTGTTTTTATAAGTGGATTTAGTTTAGCTCTTTTCATTAGTTCAGGATGTTATTTTCTTCATAACTCTCGTTTTTGGATCCATTGTAATTTTTCCACGGCCTCGCTGTAATTGACTCTGTGCCAGCAATGCAGATAAACTCAACGGTTGTCACTAGTGTTTTTGGACCACACAGGCTAATCATTTTGAGGGCTCATTATGATGTGATTCTACTCATAATCATCTACGTAATAGAAAGTAATTATAGTGATGTTTACTATATATTAGTTATAGTTCTTATGAGTTATTCTTAATTGAGTAAGTAATTTAAGTAATTGAGAGTGGCCAGCTGAGTGCCAAGTTGATATATAAGTGCCATATCGAGTTGCCAATGAGTTAGCCATAGATTGTGAGAGTATAGTGCCAATGAGTGCCAATGGACGCCAATGATGTAGGCCAATATAGTGTGAGAGTGCACAAAGTATTTTCATTAAATTCTTTGCGTTTTCTCTCATAACTTCTTAAAATTGGGTAAATTTGGACCTTATTTTTATACAAGTCATCATTATTTCTAGTAGTCACCCTATTCACTCCATCTAGATATAATAGTGCATATGTCCGAAATGTTAATGACTACCTAATTTATGTAGTATATAAGGTTATCTATACCCCTATTAGAGGTTTATTTAAGAGTATATTGTCCATATCCTTTGCAATAGTAAGTTTAACATCTTTAGCATTGATTTCTGCTACTAGTATGATTAAGTTTTAAAGTTTTCATTAATGTTTATAATTCAGGTATCTATATATATATATATATATCATAATATATCTTATATATATATATAATATTATATATATTAATATATATATAATAATATATTAATATATTATTATATAACATAATTATATATATTAATTATATATGTAATATATTTATATATATAATATATATATTTATATATATATAAATAAATAATTATATACTATTATTAATATATATATATATTATATTATTATATACTAATTAATATATATATATTATATAATAATTAATATATTATATTAATATATTAAATATATATAATTATTTGCTCAACACCACACCTTATAACATTACATACACTTAATGATCACTTTATAACTAACATCAATCTCACATAATTAATCAATCTATTAATACCTATAACATCATATGAACACTATTATAAATAAGCGGCTTAATACTACTCTACCATATAGTCTACTGACATTTAAAACTAATATTAACACTGACATTTATCAAACCTATCACACAACAATGTCACTTTATACACTAATTAACACTACATCACATCAAATCTACTCACTCCTCTAGATATAATATGAACTTGGCAATTCCTCTACTGTTGATTGGTCACTTCTACTAAATCATTTGAGCTGTGTGCCAAAGCATTGATTCATGCCCTCTCCGAAGCACATAAATGGCATCAACTCTTGCATTGCCTCATCTTTGAAGGTTCATCATTTGATTGGACCATCGTTTTGTTTGTAATGCACCCTTTTATCTATAGATTACCATTTTCTATTTATTTGGTAATCAGATCATCTTTGTTGACTTACCTTTCTTAATATCTGTAGCTACTTTTGCTCTACACTTAAAGGACCAGTAGCTTAGATATAATGTCTTTTTACACCGAAGTATAGAAGGCTTTAGACAGAGAAGAGTGCGTCGTCTCAAACATGTCATGCGAACCCTCTGCACAATAAAGTCCTCTCTACGTACCCGCCACCCGCAGGTGCGTCCAGCCGCTTTTTCCCGATCGCCTCGTATTCCAAAAGAGTACGTTCCACCGACCGACTGTCGGTTTTCGCCCTCTCACTCGCCATACTATGTTCCGACTCTAACCCTCACAGCCCGCCTCTCTCGTCAAGCCACCACAGAGAACGCAATAAATATTATACGTGCTCTTCCTCTCTCACGCACCGCACTGTCTGCTCACCGCAGGAATTCTTCCAATAACTTTTTCCACACTTTGTGTTGCGAACTCAGATAAAAATATATTTTGAGTATATTCTGTATAATATACATGTAACATTTCCTTATACTTTCCACAAAATTTAAATCATTTCAAATTAAATTAGTAACAAGGGTATTTGTAAAATTTATTTCTAATACTTAAATTTAAATATCTTTTATTAAATAATACAATAATATACTATGTTGTAAAGTAACTAGACCTAATTATAATTTTAAACTATATATATATATATATTTATAACTAATATAATAAATTATATTATACTAATTATTTATTTATCATTAATACTTTTATTACTATAATAACTTTTATATTATTTTTATCTATTTTGACGTAAATTATTACTATAAATAACTAATTAACTAATCATAGATAAACTCCTTATAATGCAGAGTAAATTATCTCAAGGTATTAAATATCTATATAATTATAGAGGTTAGTTACCTGACAACCAATGATAGTATGAGTATATAATTAGGTAATGGACTATTTTGTTAGTTTAATCTATGGAACTGTTTCTTGTTTTTCATTACACATGTGTCAGAACTGCACTTATACTCATAATTTTTATTAACTGGCTTTTAACTCATATAAATTTTATAATCATATAATATATTAAATATAGTATACTATATTAATAAGCTATATATATAAAAAGAATATCATGATATAATCAATAGATAGGGTATTAGTTTACCTTGAACACCTAAGGGGGTGAATTATGAATATGGTTTTGTTTTATCTAGCTTTAACTTAGGTCATTTAACTCTATGTTATTTTCTGGGGCATATTATTAATCTACATATATATGTATTTTATCATACTATTAACATCATATATGTATTTACTGACCTTTAACTTCATATATTTATTAACATTTATTGGTTTTTTATTTTTGATATTTAATAACTTATTTAATATTTTTTAAATTTACCTTTATATACTCTATTTATTTTATAATTTTTTATATTAATTATAATTTATTTAACCTTTTATTATTTATATTAATTTTTATTGAATTTTTAATACTCTAATATTTTAATTCGTTATATATTTATAATGTTTTAAATAGTTTTTCCGTTTTTCCATAAAATAATTGTTTATTTTCATATTATATATCTTAATATATTGTGTAAATATATTTCCATAATTGAAATTGACACGATTATCCAGTTGTTACCCTTTCTTTATGAAGTGACTGTTCTTCATAGTGGTAATTCATTGTCTATTAATGTTGTTATTATTATTTAATTAGAACACATACAGAGCATCAACACAATACCTAACAACAAAGACCACAAGACAGGCTAATTTCACCACACCACATCACATAAGTCAACACACTATCTACATCACCACACTTACACTTAGGACACACATTCACTATACGATCTTTTTATCCAATACACAATAATTCGACTCTATGATTTACACACACTTGATTGATTCTACCAAGTATGATGACGCACTTATAGACACCTTAACAATTTATACAGCGTACACCCCACCACCGACACAAACCAACGAGCCACGATCTACACATAAGATTTAAACTTACACCTTCAGCACCGACAACTTCACTAGAGAATCCACAAAGCTTTGATTTGATCATCAGGGACCAGGAGGCATCAAACATGCTAATGCAATCACTTATCTCACACGCACACATTCCACGAACAACACAAGATTTAACTTACACTACACATCAATCAGGAGATTCAGTACTTGCACGTAAACTGCTCAAATAAGCCAAGAAAGGATAAGTATACAAGACATCAACACACAATTTTTAGATCTGTATATCCACAGATCAGCAAAGATTGGTGGACTTAATCTAAATGCAGAACATGACGCAGAAGAGTTTACTTACAGCAGACAACAGGATTTTACTTACTTACACAGCACACAACACCCACACAAGTAACCACGCTAGGCACACACTCGAAACCAGCACGGCAACACTCCCACTTTAGAACACCTCACCAACAAACACTCACTAACTCTCACTAAGAATATTATAAAGTTCTATATTATAATTGTAATAAAGAAGTGTGAATGTATTATAATCTGGGTTTTAACAAATTATAACAAAGTGGATTCCGGTTACAAGTTTATTATTCATCCTAAAAAAATATATACTCTGTAAAAAACATAAATAAACTTTATTTCATGATGTTTTCCATTTATTAATGAAAATCGATTCTTTAATGATCTTAGGTTACTAGTTATTAAAACCGTTTCAATACTTTTTCGTTAAGATAAATATTTATTATAACATATCATAGTTTAGATGAGAATGAGGAAACTTTTACCTAGAGAATTACGTACGTACTGAAAAAATTATAGATATACAATATCGAAGGAATATAGTTTAACGTATATGACTATAAACGACGGTTATACAAATTTCCCACGCCAGTAAGACTCAAGCAGCACAAGACGAACACTGCCCTACATAGCACCACCCCACCCAGTCTATCTTCACACTCTACAGCTATGGGCCACGGGTTATTTAGATTCTATATTGGTATATATAGTACTTACCTGGGTACCCTTATTTATACATATTCTCATTTTAAAGTCCTGGTGTTGTAAAGTATAAAAATTAACAAAATATAAGGTATTTCTACTTCTTAAAATACTATAATTATATAACATGTATTTTTATTTATAATAAATTCTATCTCACAAATTCTTATTTTATATAAAATAACTAATTACTATTATTTTAAATATAATATTAACAATTATTTCACATTATACATTTATATATTAATTCGGATGGACTCCGAGTTGAGGTTAACTCCAGATTAGAAAATATTTATCTCACGCAATAGAATTTTATGAAATTTAATTGCCCGATGAATGTAATTTACCTGAATTTAGATAGAATGAATATTAGTATAGATAGATAGATAGAATAGATAGATAGTATTTAAGATAGAATTATAGTCTATGTACATTGGCAATCCATCACGAGAAGACACCGAAGAACAAGCACGCCGACCACAGAGACGACGAGACAGACGAGAGGAGAAGAGAGAAGAGAGAGAGAGAGATGAGGAAGAGAGTTAGTAGAGAGAGAGAGAGAGAGAGAGAGAGAGAGAGAGAGAGAGAGAGATAAATATTTCATAAAGAAGAAGCATAGTATTGGAAAAGTTCTAATTTACTCATCAATATCGTAAATTTCGGACGATTTGGAGCACTAATACATTTGAAGGTTTAGTCACGTATCTTGCAAGATAGGAATTTCTTCTTATATGGTTTACCTTACACACGAATGGAGCTCATATTAAATAAAAAATCTCTTCTAATATCAGAGCAAAATTATTAGAAGCTTCCTCATAACATCTTTTCCTTCCTTTCCAATTAAAGCCTTTGCTGTACTTGTATGTAACTGATTGAGTTGCGTTCTTACGAGGTTAATTATCAGATACATAAATAAGTTTTAATAAAAAATTACTACTAACAGTGCTTTTTCACTTATCTTCAAATGGATATGCTTGACTTTCGTTCTTACGGATAAATTTATATGTGAATTGCTGTCTTAGTAGGATGATTTGATATTATATATATAATGTAAATTAATATAAATTATGTTGTGAGAATTTTTCATTACATTTCATTACATTCTAACACTATTTAAATAGCAACCAATAAATTTGGATAGCACTAAGTAAATGAATGACCAAACGAATTTTTTTTCTATGGTATTAGCTTATTTTATTATTACTTTTTTGCAACGATCTTTCCATTATACTATCAATACAATACTTTATCCTTATACGTTACCCTATACTAATATATACCATCACTACCGATTGCATATATATACATACATATTAACAATATATATATCGCTATCATATATACTATATTACTATACATACTTACTATGTAAGTAATACTATACATACCGTTACTATACATATAGTAGCTATATACATGTTATATTATATCATATATTATACTTATATACAGTACTATAAGATCTATATAATCATATTATAATTACCTCTATGTAACGCTATATTACATTATATATTACATATATATAAAATTATATATATATTATAAATTATACACTCCGAGAGAATGATAGTAACCCTTAATACTTACTAATACTATATACTACATACATATATATCATATACTTGCTTCTATATAATCTATCTATATAATACTACCTATCTATCGTAATCATATCCTCAGCTATACATACTCATAAATCATATACTGTACTATATTATACGCTACACCATTATATAAATACTAGTAATCATAATCTATACTTACTATCATTAGATAATAAATATGCTATTATAACTCCTTATCTAAATGAGTTATCCAGACCGAACGCATATATATATAAGGTTATAAATATTAGTGGATAATACTTTATCGTACTTATCTAGCATCAGTCTGTAGTATAGTACTTATTTGTAATTGAATGTTTGACTTAATGACATTTACTTAATGTTACTTAAACCGCAAATCTGTGAAGTTATGATCATAATCAATCTGTTTACATCTATCCCTCTAGAGGAGAGGGCTATATCAGACTGCATAACTACTCCTATAAGCTTATAACTATACCCGGCGATGACCTCATTGGATTATATTATATCTAGCGACTGATCATATATATATGAGTATAATATAATTATATTACATATAATTATTTAATCTATAAATATCTGAGTCGAGTATATAGTACTGCTTTAACTTTCTGGTTTACTGCTTTAAATACACTTAGTCATCACCCCTATGCTACTTTTATTATTATGATTATTCATAATTTTTACTAATATATATCCCACCTAAGCATTACAAATAACACTATATCTACTATTTATATATATATCATCAAACTTTTTTAGATGTGCATAATTTGAATATTTCGGCGTAAAATTTAGAAAGCCAAATATCTGTATCATAGAATAAACAGTTCTATTTATTTTTTTAAGCAAACAAATTCGAATGCCAAACATTAGAGATCGGCGACAAAATCTTTTTCCCCGAAGATTCCGCAAGACACAAAAGCGACTGCTTTGTGCCGTCTTCACTCGTGAATTCGGCGTTTGTTCATCCGTCCTCTTTAATCTTCCTCGCACTTTTTCGACACGATTCAATCTAATCTGCTTGAAACGAAAGTGAGAAAAAGAGGATCAGAGAGTGTGAAAAAAAATGAAATTATTCAACTTATTTTTTTTAACAATAGATGTTAATTATTTCGGTTGAAAAGAATTGCATGCAAAATAATAATAATAAAAACAACATCAACAACATCGATAAATATATTGTTCAATTTCCTTTAGCTTTCCTAAAAATGAGGAGAGATAAAAGAGCTTTAAAATTTTTAGATTTTCAAACAATTTTTGTTTACATTTATTTTCTATTATAACGCTGTTCCTATGCTGAAAATAAAGCTAATGTCATGCAAAATAAGTCAAATGGCCGCCAACCACAATAAAACTGGCTAGAATAATAATAAAACTTCATCATATTATTAAAACATTATTTCATGTCATAAAATTTTACAATGCAGATTTTCATTAATACTCATATAAAACTCCTCATGTTTCCTCAAAGAATATGAATAAAAAATATTAAGACGAATTCGATGTAAATATTCGAACTTCAAAAAAGAATTCATTTAATAACTATCTTCTATTAATATTACAATAAGAAACTTCCAAAGCATTAGAAAATCTGTTCTTTCACAACAAACAGACATAAAAAAGTATCCTTCATAGGTAATGAATGTCATTAAAAATAGTACAGCATTTCCTTCCTAAGTTACTCGAGCATACGCATTCTTTTTATTTATAATTTAGACAAGGAATTATTTAAGATAGGAAATCGCATTTCAAAGAGCATTTGCTTTGTTAGAAATTCTTTTACCCTTTCCTCAGGGACATCAGCTTCCCTCGCACTTATATTTGATATTACTTTTACAAAAGGTCTGTTCCTTTCAATTCTTGAATGAATTTTATAAAAGAGCTAAAAGCTTTTATTCTGTTTTATGTTTATTCCTTGCTTCCTTTGTAGTGATTGTATGCTTGTCACTTAGATTCTTCGTGGTGTGCACACATTTTTACATGCTCATTTTGCTTTCAGAGTCAAATCAACTATTAAAGATTTAAAAATAAATCGGTAACACAGAAAAGCTTTGTCAGGAAAAACAAGTTAAAATTATAATTAATTTAGTGACTATTTTTAAATTATTTCTTAATACCTTTATATATTTTTTTTAATTTACATTTCTCTATAAGTAGAAGGAGACTAGAGAGAATAACAGTGAATGAACTGAAAAAAAAGAGGAAAAGCCTTTGCCGCCGGTCTATCATGCAGATGTATACGAAAACCAAATCAAAGTGGATTCACTCAATTTTTTTGAATGCAGTTTTTTGACATTTCCGATGATTGTCAGATATTGATGAAACAAATAGTTCCCACTCCAATCATTTGCTTCGACTTTCTCTCTGAGCCATGGAACAGCTCTATGACATAACATTTCACTATCTTAAAGAACGCTGTACCAATAATTTTAATAAAATCACAATTCATATCCGTGCAAACGAAATGACTTGACTCGCGCGATCTGCATTTGCAAGCTAGCCAGCCATACTCATACCAATACTGTTACCTATGCGTACTATAGCTAGAGCCACGTACTAATATACCTTAGCTATACTATCGTAACTACTATGACTATATGTACATATAAAGTGATAGTCATACTCGCTATTATTACTAAGACCGATATATCTAAGTACCGTTAATACGGCGCTATATACTCAATATCAAATTAAGATACTTACCGTACTATATCATAGCACTACTATATACTACTAAAACTGATTATTATGTTAAAAGAAATTGTTAATCAAATGCAACTACTATATCAGACACTCTACCTACTAAGCCATATATTAATATACTAATTATTATTATTACTCTGACTAAAACTCGAAATATAAATATATATATACTATATAAATCAGATATATATCTATATATACATAGCGACTAGTATACTATAATAAATATATATGGTAATATAAGTTAGATTATAACTCGTTAGCAGCTTATTATATAACCAATCGATTCCTCATAGACCACGACTACGCTACCATCATTCGCTGCGCATACCCTTAGTAACTAGCAGAGATGCACACCAATACTTATATCGGTATCAGTATAGAAGAGTCATTAATACATTCCCTATTTACCGCGAATCGGCCAGCTATAACTAACTCTATTCATCCTATATTCAAACAAGTTCATAATGTCAACCTATGCTCCGTACCTGATGGCTCTACACCTCATGCCCTATCAACACCGGTTCCTACTATAACATCCTCTGTCTATTATGTACTACTAAGCCTTACTAATGTATAGACCTACCTTAATCATATAGTAAGTATCTAAACGAGGACTACACCTGTACAGTACTAGCTACCAGTCTCGCGCTGCTTGCTGCACGCCGCAATCAACACGAGAACTCGCGACTGACTCTACCGACCCACTACACTGCCACTTTATATGGATCACCTCACGAAACTATAACCTACGTTCTATATATATTACTACTACGCATATACATATAGATATACTAATTCATACTCAGCCTCTATTCTAGTATGATATATATATAAATGTCCTTTGTCATGTCCTATATGACTACTCGGTAGGCTATATCATCAGGTGCTATCGTCTTACACCGTATTAATCATATATACACACTAGCTTTCCTCCCTGGCCAGCCTATAGCTCTACCCATTGATGCACCGCTCTATACCGTATAACTACTACTTATTATAATATAACTACTACGACTATAAGATAGGCGCCGTAGTACGGCCACGTGATCCGTAACACCAGATATACATATATACTACCAATATCGTTCATATATATCAAATCATCCTAACATAGTATATACGCACTATTACCACCTACTAAATAATACTTTCGCTACTATATAATACATACAGTATATAACTACTAATCTAATTATATATTAGACTATACTCTTACTACTTAGTATCCTCTAGTAGTGTTATATACTTATCTAGTAGCATGCCCGCCATGACGTACTATAATACTGTAACGCGCGTTATAGAATTTATATACATAAAATTACTATTTAGTCAGCCGTAAGAATCTATATATATTATTGCAAATAACTCTAGGTATGTACTTATTGCTATATCGCATGAAAAAGCATTTCACACTTGTTGAATATAATAAGTTACGACTTATGAAACTCAGTGTTTGTTTTTTTTTCATCTGGCAATATCTTCACTTTGTTTCGTTTGCAGTAAGCAACATAAAACAAAAAAGCAGAAGACAAATATAAAGACCCTTCCCTTCCATGTTTGTTTTTTTTTTTTTTTTTAACTACGTCAATTGAAAGACAAATAGCAAGCATATGAAAGTGTTAACTCGGAGTCTCAAACAAAAAGCGCAGCTTTGTGCACATCTTTTTCTTGAATTGGGCTTTCAGCATCTCTAATCTGCTTCACTATTTTCTGAAGCACAATTCAATATTAAGTCTGGCTTGAAATGAAAGCAGAAAAAAGAGAACCAAAAAATGTGAGGAAAAAAGTGAGAAAGAATCTTAGTTTTTTTAATAGACGTTAATTCTTTCGGTTGACGAGAATTGTATGTGAAAGCAATAATAACGCTATACAAAAGCATCAACTAACTAGCAAGAAACTAAACATCGTTTTTGAAGTTTCCTTTTTCCGCATCGGATTAAATAAGGATGGATAAAAAAAGCAGTAAGAATATTTTTTAGCTTACAAGCAGTTATTTAAAGTTTATATTCTAAGCTCTAGTTAGTAACCTTGTTCAAATACTCAAAAAATAAATCCTTTGTGAGAAAAAAGCCAATAAAAAAAGAAAAGATGCCGCAAACCATGATAAAACTTAATCAAAAGTAAAAATCTCGAATAATAATCAACCTTCATTTCACTTGTAAGGAAATAAATTAACAAAACTAAAACTATACAAAATTAAAATTTATAATAAATAACTTGAATAAAAATATCAAAATAAACAGAAAAAAATGAAATAAAAATATATACAACGAATGTCTATGTAAATATTCAAATCAAACTTCGCAAAATGTAGTATACATTATACCGCATGTATCAAAAAAAGCAGTCCCGCTCAGAATTACGGAGTATTACAAAATGGCAATCCTCCAGAATTAATACACAATGCAGAGAAATCTTCAGGTTTGATAATAAATACTAGGTAAATACCATAAGGAAGCATAATCACGTCAGTGACGGTAGGATGAATATCTGATTAAAAATAGTCCAGACACGTTTTCCTATGCCATTAGGTTACAACAAAGCAGACGAGCAGGTCTCGTTGTATTATAAAGTTAAGCAGTAGGAATTAGGGCTAAATAAATGAGGGAATCTTCATTTCCAAACGAGCTTTCCCTACAACACTCAATAAACTCTATACCCTATTAATTTCTACAGTTCTCCAGCTGTAGATCTCCCTAAGATACACGGAGCTGGGATTATAGTAAGGGAGCCGGGGGTACTATACTGAACCTCAGACCTACCACACTCTATTGGATGACTTAGAATACACCTCCATAAACGCTGGTAATTACACAACTTCCGAAGAATAACCAAATCAAATCACCATCTCGGCCTCCGCATCTTTATCATTCCCAATTTCATCTATTCTCACACCTATTACCAAATTCAATTAAAAATTTCTCAAATAATAAACCATTCTATATATCATAATATTCGAATAAATACAAATAAATAAAAAAAAATAAATAATATACATAATGTTGAATGGAAATATTTAAGGAAAAAATTAATAATATAAAATTAATCATAACTTTGAATAACAACAAGTAGAATATTATTAAATTTCTAGAAGTGTTCTTTAAAAAGATACAAACATAAAAAATGCTAAAATATTTTAAAAAAAAGAAAAAAATAAAACTATTAGTTATTAAATAATTGCAATGTTTAAAATTTGATCAACAAGAACAACAACAAATTTAATCATTATAACAATAGTCCTTACGTATATATATAGTGTACCAAGATTTCTACATTATATAATATATATATATATATATATTATTATAATAGCTTGTACTATATATATACTATATTATATATTAGTCTCTATATAGTATATATATTTTTCATACTATATATAATTATATATATAATAATACACTTAGTTATAAAGCTAACTGACTATATGACTATCGATCATTATATATAGTGCTAAATTATATTACTGATTTAGTCACATTTGTTTATATATGTGAGGTGGGGGGTGAGTATAGGGGGTATTAGTATATAGGGCGATATATATCCACCCCGGCGGCGTATAATACTATAGTAACCGCGCTCAGTCACCGCTCCCAAGGTAGATACTATAGCTATATATTATATTTATACCTAAATAGCTAGTCAGGATGTAATCTAATAGTGGCGGGCGCCCCCGCCCCAGCGCCGGAGCTGTATAGCGCGGCCCGTAAATATATATACCTTATATATATAGCGGAGAGCTACTTATATATATATACTAAATAAATTCATGACCTAATATTATATTACCTAACTCACTACCCCCTCCTACTATGACTATATATATAGTATATTAGAAAAATCGAAATGTTTATAGAAATATTCAATAATTATAATACTATAGCTATATATATATACTATATCTATATAGTTATGATATATATAGTATAAGGTCTCAGTCCCCACTATGTAACGTAGTACTTGGGGTTATCATGTATTTCGCGTATATCACTATCAATAGGATATCATACCCCCCTCCTAGTAGTATAGGTTACTTAAGGCCTGCTTATACCCCTCCCCCTCACCCCGCCCCCTCAAGCAATATAAGTTTTTTAGTTTTTGTTTTGAAGATCTATTTTGATTTCTACGGAGTTATAACGTAGGCCTTTGCCTAGAATTAATTAGTTGTGTTGACAGGTTATTAATTAGTTTTTATGACAGGTTATTAATTAGTTATGTTGACAGGTTATTAGTTATGTAGATAGATGAGTGAGAGTGAGATGAGTAGGGGAGTATGGATATGGAGTAGGGTATAGAGTATAGTATTTAGAGTAATAGTAAGCTGAGATAGAGTAGATAGATAGTATAGTAGTAGATAGAGGTAGTTAGAAGGGATAGGAGTATAGATAAATAGAATAGAAGATAAATGTAATATAGAAAATAATATTGATAATATATAGAGAGATAGATAGAAGATAGATAGATGATATAGATGATAGGCAACAGGAATAGATCTAGATGAGAGAAAGATTGTAGATTTATCGATCAAAATATAAATAGTAGATTCTGGCCTTCTGCAGCATTTGTGATCAGTGGTGTCCAACTTCTGATTATTGATAAAATAATATAAATAAAAAGAAAGAGAAGAGAATCGGATCAATTCCTTATGAAGTATGAACCTGTTTTGATTAATTGGTCACATCAGTCCAGCAGAAAAAAAATATAGAAAAAAAATTAAAATATTGTAAAATATATAAAGAAAATAAATTAAAAATCCTATAAAAAAATATTATATTTTGCATTAGTAATATAGTAATTTTTACGTTAAGGAAAAAAAATAAATTAATTTAATGGGAAAAAAAAGTATATTGTTATAATTTCATAAAGCTTGAGAATAATAAACTTCTAGATAAATAAAATTAAAACAATAAAAATTAATTATATAAATATATTGGAACAAGTTGTTGGTAAATCACCACACGAAAAAATGAATATAAAAAAAATTGCTGATTTTTTTATATTTTTTTATAAATATAAAAGTAAAATATAAAAAACTTTAAACTTTGAAGACCTGTAAAAATACATATATTAAAAAATATTAATTAGAAATTAAACTTTTATAATTTTTTATCTTAGTAAAAACAAGATTATAATTAAATATTAGAAAAAAAATTTTATGACAAGAATTTTAAAAAAGATATATTATATAAAGTATTATATACTATATATATATTATATTATAAATATAATATATATATATATTATAAAATAATATATATATATTTTATATACATAAATATAATATTATATATATATAGATATAAATATTATATATAATATATATTATAGATATATTTTATATATAATTATTACGTATATATATATATATATATATTATATATATATATATAGTAATAATATATATATACGTATATCGTATATTTATATATATTTTAGATTATCTAAAATGCATGAAAAATTTTGCTTGAATTTTAACAATATAGGGAAAAATAAAATTTTGGCAAGAATTATATTATTAAATACATTTAAAAAAGAATGTGAATAATTTAAATATATATACTATTAAAATATACATTTATATTTATTTTAATATTTATCTACTCTATTAATATATTTAGTTATAAAAAGTTTTAATTACTAAATGATTTCAAAGATAGAAGAATATAAAAAAAATAATTTGAAGAAAACAAATTAACATTTTAAAACAAATAATAACAATTTCTTATCTCCAAAATTGAACTACTCTTAACGTCGGCATGTAATAATATAATAATAATTATAATAATAATAATACTAAAATAAAAAAAAATATAAGAATATAAATAATGAAAATAAAGTAGAAAAATAAAATTGATATAATAGAAAAATATAAAATAATTCATAAGATTAATTATGCATACGATGATAATAATTTATAATAATAATAATAATAATAATTTATAATATTATAATATAATATTAAATATATATAATAAAAATATAATGAATATAATAATATAATAATAATAATATATAAAAATTACAAATATCGAATAATTAATAGAATAATAATACTTATTAATATGAGAAATAAATAAAATATTAATATAGATATATTAATACTAATTATAAAGAATATAATAACTATAATTGGTAAAGGACTTCCCTGTAATATAATATAGTGATAATATAATAAAAATAAAAATAATAATATCAATAATAATATATCCTTAAAAGATAACAATAAACTCACACACATTAAATAATCAGTTAACATATTAATTTTACACAAAAGATAATAAGAATAAATTAAGAAAAAAATGAAAAGTAACACAATTATAATTTTAAGTTTAAAAAAATTTATTTATTTATTTATTTTTTACACATTTTTATTTTTTTATTTACTTTTACACTTTTTTTTTTTTTTTTTTTTTTTTTTTTTTTTTTTTTTTTAATAATTTGTAAAACAATTTAACACATGGATCATTCACAAAGGATTTATTATTGCTAAACGAGCCTGGCGAATAATAAATAAATTAAAAATCAAATATATTAAGTATAAATTAATAAAATATTGCTTCAATAACTCTATTTACATTATTATATAACACAAAGATTTAATTTATGTTATGTTAGTTATCTTACTGTTGTTTTGGTATCGTTATTGTTATGTATGTTAAGTTAGTTATATATGTTAGATGTTATGTTATGTTGATTAGTTTTGCTATTTTATGATGATGAAGATATGTGAGTGTAGGATTATGCATTGGAATAATCATTTATATATTCTTATGTTTATATGCCTATTATGCGTTCTAAATTTATATGTAGATATATTCATTTATGTTAATTTTTTATGATATTGTTATGTTTTATTTAATGACATGTAGTGTATATACTTCGTGTTGTATTGGGTAAAAATTAACTCTAGAATAGGTCGCTTGAATATCAACTTTAATATTATATATTTATAAATTAATCTATTTTCTGATACAGTAGGTGTATATAGCATTCCCTGTGAAAGCTGTGATAGGTTGACATTAGTAGAGAGAAAAGATATTAAGGTTATAGATGTCGTGGAGTATAATCTTCATGACGACAGAATACCTGTAGGAATACTATCTCTTTTTCATTGTTTTGTATTTTTTTTTAATAAGATTAGTCGTGACTTATTCTTGTATGTTCACATCAGGCTTTAGTAGTTTTAATGTTTTTGAGCCAAAAAATTTTATATTTGATCAAATACATTATTGACACAGACATTTTTTCGCTTTTCTCAAAAACATGTTGGAATTATTTTCAATTTTATATTATTTATATATATATATATAATATCTATACATTATATTGTAATTAATATATTAAAAAACTATGGGACAGATAAAAATTGCTAAAAATTATATTTATATATGAATTATAATATATTATATATATATATAAATATAGTATTATATAATTATAATATAAATTATAGATATATTTATATATATTAATATATTATATAATATTATATTATTTATATTATATTTACTATTATTAATATATATATATATTATTAGATAGGATATACAAGATTTTCTTAAGACTCAGCTAAACTATAAATCTTGGTGATTCGAAATTATCGTTTGCCATATAATCCAAACTCGTGCTTATTACTTTTCCAAGATTGGAAACAAAGCTTCTTCTGCATCTTTAAACTTTTATCTAGAAATGCAATGATTCTTTCTGGTTCTTCGTACCACCAATCTTTCAACTCTTTACTATTTTAAAAATGGTCAATTCAACTTTGTCTTCCTCCTTCTTATTTGTATCCATGTCGAAATACTTACTTCCTTCTAGCTAAAGCTGAACTGTTTTGCTTACTTTTTCTTCCCCTCAGTTTCTGCTTATGACGCTCTAGAGCTATTCCTCCTCCCCGCCTCCTTTTCACTCATTAAAATGTTATTTTTTGCATTTTATGATTCTTGTTCTATCCCCAACTCTTTTTTTTTTATTTGACATCAATAATCTATCTGTTACTTCCTCTCCTTTTAAGTTTTCTAATGACACTTTACTAATATCAATAGCTAATCTATGTTAGGGATTAGCTTAGCTGCAGCTACATTGTTTTTGACCAAGTTGTGTTAAAGAAAACATTTCTCGTTTCAATGCCTCAGAACGCTTTCATCTATCCTTGAACTAAACTTTCACAACAAGTAAATCTTTCGTAAAACTCTGACATTTTTTTTTCTTATGATATTTCTTTATCTGTCTTATTAAATAGGAATCTAGTTAGTTGATTGTTCTGAGGGGCCTATAAAGCTTTTTCACATTTCCCCAATTCTCACATTCCTGTTGTGATCTACTAGGGCGTGTTCTCTCTTCCGTAGATATTTAATCACGTATCTGGGTATTCAACTATATACTCTCTTTGATAAAGTGTAGGCATAGACCTTGTGGATCGTTTTAACTCTCCATTACTAACTCTTCATTTTCTAACATCGTGCAGTTTTCATCCCTCTCCTTATCTATGGTTATTACAATTACCATTGTTTTACGAATTGTCCAGCCATGTACCATGTACCTTCATCCTTGAGCAAAGGACTGAGAGTCATCAATATGAGTACAGTCTCATCCATATCCGCTTAATCTTTGACCAGGCTTTACTTCTATTCTCACTCTTTCATATGTGCCATAATTGAGTTACTAATGTTTTCCTTCCCATTTATTTACTTTAGGTACATACTAAGGGGTAGTAGGTATGGAATTTCATTAAGCACCTTTAAATTGTTTTTTGTATACCAAATATTTCTCAGCATAAATAATGATATCCTTTTTAGCTTATCTTATTTTTATTTTTATATTAAATCATAGTGTAATATAGATAATAGATAAGTTAGATAAATAGATAGATAATGATAGATATAAAGAAAATAGATAATAGATAGATAGATAGATAGATAGATAGATAGATGATAATAATAATTAGATATAGATAGCTGTAGATAGATATGATAGATAGATGATAGATTATATAGATAATAGCTGATAGATAGTAGTATAGATAAGATAGACTAGACTAGTTGATAGATAATAGATTAGATAGATGATATCTAGATAATAGATAATAGATTAGAAGATATATAGATATATAATAATTTATGATATGTAGATATATATAAATAGATAGATTGTTAGAAGAGCTAAACTCCTAAATATATATATATAATCTATATATATATATATATTATATTATATATATTTACTATATATATTTATAATTATATATATAAATTATAATAATTATATATTAATATATATATAATATAAAATCTTATTTTATATTATATATATATAATATATATATATATATTTATATTATATATAAATATTATATATATAATATATATATTATATACATAATTATATTATATAATTTTATATATATTATAATATAGTATATATAATAATACTATATAATTATATATACAATAATATAGATCAGTGCGAGGCGTGGATTCAGCAGTCATCGCTCATCCGGTCCTTATTCCGCATATTATAAATTATATTATTTAATATATTATTATCTATTATAAATATAATATTTATATATTATATAATATAAATAATTATATATATAATAATTATTATTAAACTCTGTGCAAACATTCCAAAATTTACAAGGCTCTTTTTGATGAACGGAATGCATTTTATCTCAGATGATCTCTTCTTTTTTTGTTAATGCCCGCTGTTCCTCCGTGCTCTACTATGAGAATTTATTGGTCTCCATATCAATAATGTAAAATTTTAAATTGTATATGTCATATGTAAAAATCGCCTTTCTACTGAAAACTTTTACTCTTAGCTCTCTTCATGCTCTACATCAACCCAGAATTCTCCTTGTGCTCTATTTTGCACTCTTCTCTATATATCTAACTTATTTCTGTATATAGCGGCCCAGACTTGTGCGAATCTATTATTGGACCTAATGCATTATACGATTTACTATACTTCTTTGTTTGTAACACATTCGATTAATTGCCCAGCATCTTATTAGCTTAATTATTCTTCCAAACACTGGATCTCTCTTGTA
>JABUQX010127292.1:12500-18386 GCA_015478945.1 Trachelipus rathkii | reverse complement strand
GCCGCGAGCCCGATTATCATATAAACCAATGCGGAGCTCGATTATTCAATATAACTGATACCGGAGCGATTATCAAATAAATCGGATACCAGAGGCCCAATTAATCATATACATAACTACCGAGACCGATTATCATATAAGGATACCGGACCCGTTTCAAATAACCGATACGGGACCCTCGATACCATATAAGCCGATACACCCAAGACATGAATGAAACATACTAAAGACTTCTTTCAAACTGATTAATAATATTATCTTGTAGTAAAATTATTCAAATCTGTGAAAAAATATTTCGGCGAAAACTTGAGAATGTTTTTATAATTCATCGCACCAACCCAACAAACTATTCAATATTTAAACCGATTTCTTCATATGCTTTTGCTTATTACCTATGTGATAAACTTTTATTTCTTATATTACCATACTGCACACCTTTATTATTCCATTTCAACTATATTCGACTTAATTACATATATTATTTGTTCGTTTTTGTTGCGGGCCTAGTTACCATGCTTATGTTGGTTTTTCTTTTTGATGTCTGTGTGGTTCTTGTTTTGTCTTCTTAAATAATTTCGGAGAATAAAAAAAAATTCATGATTTGATTTTTGGAGTTAGGAAATATGGTTGGGGTTGGGGGATTGCATTTATATACATTCAATGTTTTAGTCTTGCGTGCTTCCTAGAGCTCAGAAGCGGGTAGGATGGGACTATCGTTGATAGGATATTCTGCTTTAGGCTATCTTGCTAGCTCTATCTCCGTTGATTAAAGTTTTCAAGATTAGCCATGGACCAAAGTACAAACTAAATTAATAAAATCTTACGATTCTCATCAACAGAACAATTGAATTAATCAGTAGGTATGCCAAAATAAATTACAGATAATTATTACAGAATATAATGGTAAAATGTTTGTTAGTTATCGAAATACAAAAATAACTTTAAGGAAACGCTACCAAAAAAAAAGATAGTTTCTCTTTTTCTTTATTTCCTTCAATGTCTTATATTACAAATCAATTTATTATTATTATTATTTATTATATATTATTATTATTATTAGTTATTATTATTATTAATTATTTTATTTATTATAATTGTTTGTGTTATATCACTTATAGGTATTATTTTGATCGTGATAGTCACCATGTATTATTAACATTTTATTCTAATGTACTATTCATTATCATTGAATATATACAATTATATTAAGGGTTCAAAGGACAACAACTGTGTTGTAAATTCAGTATAGGCCATTTCAAGAAGTAGGAAATGATTCTATTTTATATGATTTATTGGTATAACTGGAATTGTATAATATAAAACTATATGTGTATTTATGTTATTAAATGATTAAACTGTAACTTCGCTATTCTGTATAAATGAAAACCTTTTTGAAATTTGACTTTGAATTATAATATTCTTTTTTTTTTTTTTGAAGTAGAAAAAGATTACCTTTTATTTCAGTCCCATAGAACTCGATTCTTCTCAACATGTAAAATTACTTTTACTAAATTCGTATTTAAAATTTTATTTGACCTTTCTTATAAGACTAGTTTCAAAAGTTTAAATATAATATTCTGCTTTACTTCTTTTTAATATATAATATATATATAATATATATATTAAATTATATATATACTATATATATATATATATATATATATATATATATATATATATATATATTATATATATATATATATATATTATATATATATACTTATATATATTATATAATATATATATATATATATATATATAATAATATTATATATATATCGGTCAGCCTTAGATAGAGCACAATCCTATAATCTCAAAAACTACAACAGCTACCGGAAGGAATACATTGCTGGAATGCTGGTGCCAATTTTAGTGCGGAAAATGTAAAAAAAAAATATTATATATAGTAAAGTATCTCAAAAACTACAATAGCTACAGCGAACAGAGAAATACATTTTTTGGAATCCTGGTAAAAATTTTAGATGGAAAATGTAAAAGAAATAAAAATAAAAGAAAATTATTTGTGTATCATATTATAGTTATTATGAATTAGAGAGCTATTTAGAGACCTTTTATTGGTTACTCGTTAAACTAAATAGATTTCTATTACAATTTTGCTTTTTTTTTAACTAAAAATACCCCAAGGGTATAGACCGACCGATGGAGGAGTCGGGTCTCTCGGCCTCCGGGGGAACGTACGGGGTAGGACTAATTCACCCCTCCGGGAAGGGTCTCCGGAACCCCCTGATTTTGGTATTTGGGTGTCGGGGGGTTCCTCCGCCCCTCACCACTACGGGGGATATGGAAAACATCCTCCCTGTGTTCTCTCGTTGGCTCGATCCCCCTAAAATTGCCGTGTAATACCTTTACAAAATAATATATATATTATATAATATAATATATATAATATAGTAATTAATATAAGTATATATATTATATATAATTATATATATATATATACTATATATATATAATATATAATATATATATATATAATAAGTATATATATATATAGTATATATATAATATTATATATATTAGTATACTATGTTCCCAGCACCCCCCAAAAAGCAATAGCCATTTTTATGTTTAATGATTTTTTGTTTTTTTTTTACATATTCTAACTAAAATTTTACAAGAATTCAAAAAGAGTATTGTCATTTCCCTGTAGCTTTTGTATTTTTCGAGATATGATTTTTTTTTTTTTTTTTTTTTTTTTTTTTTTTTTTTTTTTTTTTAATTTTATTTTTTTTTTTTCTTACAGATTTTCCTCGGTAAAAATTTTGCCAGGAATTCCAGCAATGTCTACTTCTGTTGGTTTTTGAGAATATGGATTTTGTGCATCTTCTAGCAGGCTGGCCTACATAATATATATATTATATATGATATAATATATATATAATAAATTATATATATATATATATATATATATATAGTATATATATAATATAATATATATATATATATTAATATATATATATATATTTAATATGATATATATATAATATATAGTATAGTAAATATTATATATATGTTATTAGTTATATATATAGTAATATATTATTATATATATATATAAATATATATATATATATATATAGTATATATATTATATTATATATTAATTTATTTATATATATATATAGATATAATATATATATATATTATGATATATAATATATAATATATATAAATATTATATATATATATATATATAGCTATATATATATATACTAATAGAATATATTAAAGGGGGTTCGTATATATAATATATATATATTATATATAATATTGTTAATATATATATATATATAATATATATAATATATTATATATTATATATATATATATATATATATAATATATATAATATTATAGTATATATTTCTATATTATATTATTATATATATATTAAGTATATATAGTTAATATATAATATATATTATATGATAATTATTCATATAATATCAATATATAATATATTATATATATATATATTATATTCGAAAATGGGTTTAACAATATGTTTATAAGTTAGATTGTCGGTTAAAAAATACAGGGTGTCTGAGAAATTATCTGGACAACTTTTCCACAATAAATTTATTGATGGGTATAGCCAAGGGAGTTGAATCGAACATATTTAGAATCTTTATTATCCAAAATTTGTTTCACATAAGTGACGATTGTTACAAACATTTCAATATTATACATCATTAATTGATTCATCAAAAACATCAGTCGACCATTCCAAATTCTGTCATGTATGCAACAGCTGACAGTCTCGAGGTTAATGTTATTGAATAAGTAACCGAGTATTCTTGTTTATTGTAAATACAGCAATGTTGTTCACCTGAGTATTGTACACATCTTTTGACTGAATTCTCAACGGGAAAAAATCCATGTGTGATGTCAGGAGAGATCTAGTCGGCCAAGATTAAAACAGATCTTTCAGCCTTGGAAGGTCCAGTTCCTTTTTTCTTTTGGGGGATTCGACAAAGATGTTTATGCACCATACCCAGGTGACAAACACTTGCTGATTTAAAGCATGATCTCATCTGCGTATTCAAAACAATAATGTGAAGGAGCTGCTGATGCGTAGCATGGAGATTTTGGAATATCAACCGATGTTTTGACGAATCACTATGGCGTACATATTGAAATGTTAGTAACATTGTTACTATGTAAGAACACACTTTGGATAAAAGATTCACATCAGTCATCCACGGATGTTAAAAATTGACTCGAGTACATCATAATATGAAGGTATATATTATATATTCATAGTATATATATAATTATTATATATAATTATATATATATATATTATAAATATAGTATATATATATAGTATAGCTAATATATTATATTATAATCTATAAATATATATTATATATATATATATATATATACTTATATTGCTATATATTATTATAGTAATATATAATATATATATATACTATAATTATATATATAGTATATTATAATAATATATAATATATATCATATATATATATATATATATATTAATTATATATTATATATATATATATAGTAGCACTTAGAAAAAAGTGTTTAGTTAATATACACCAACATCTATTTGGAGTCCATTTTCATAATATCTACTTTCGGTTCCTGTGAGCTCCAACCTCTAAAAGAGTTAACTTTTAGTACTTTTGGATAGTAGAAGAAGCTACTACTAGTCGTAAGTCAAAACGCCTTTTAGTAAATAGTAACATGAACTATTTGTGTACAGTTGTTAAATGACAAACTTATTTTAACTACTTTCTTCTAACTATAACGGCTAACTAGGTAAAAGAGAAGTTAGTAAAGGTTATTACCTACTGATTTGAAGCGTAAGTATTTGACACTTGTGTAGTTGTCAATTGCGTGCATTGTAAAATATATTCCACGCATTGACCACCATCATTATCAGCAATTGATACTATAAACTTCATAACCTTTATTGATGATACGATCACTCAACGTCATCATCGCAACCCATTTGATATTGATCCATATGATTCGACTCACCTTTGCCAAGCTCTCTGGAGTGAGGGTCGAACTCTCACCTCTTTAGCTTCCTGGCATATTGTCTAAACCACTAGACCATGGCGATAAATGATATTGCACATAAAAATTAAATTTAAACTATTCGCCTTGCATCTCGTATATATTATTTATATATATAATATATATATAATATATATTATATAATAATATATATATAATATATTAATATATATATATAGCTAATATAATATAAGTATATATATATTATATAGTAATATATATATACAATAATATAATATAATCATATATATATATATATATATATATATATATATAGATATAATATGAATATATTCTATATATATTATATATTATATATATATATTATTATATATATCATATGATATATATTATAACTATATAATAGTTTATTATTTATAATATATAATATATAATGATATATATATTATATATATATAATAAATATATTATATATATTTATATATCTATATTATATATATATATTATATATATATATATATATACTATATATAATTATACTATAATATAGTATTATATATTATATAATTATATATACATTATATATATTAATATATATATAGTATATATATATATATATATATATAGTATATATATTATATATATAAATAATTATATATATTATATAATAATATATATATATATAAGGCCAGCAATAGTTACCTCCCATGGGGCTCCCCTTTTCAGGGGGGGTATACCCAATAAGGGAGGGTATACAGCTAACAATTTGGTTTTTGGATTGCATAGAGGAGGAAGGAGTAAGGAGTCGGCCGGAGTACAGGGGACCCCCTTCCGGAGGGGAAGGGGGTCCCGCCT
>JABUQX010127292.1:0-7500 GCA_015478945.1 Trachelipus rathkii | reverse complement strand
TTATTATTATTATATTTATTATTATTATTATTATATATTATTATTATTATTAATCCGAACAATAATTTATCTATATTTTTTAATTACTGATAAGAATGTAATATCTTAACACGAACTCGGCCCTAAAAACTGGACTCGGTACATAATATATATATTATATATACTATATAATAGATATATATATAATAATATATATATATATATATATATATATATATATATATATATATATAATAATTATATAATAATATTATTATATATATATATATATATATATATAGTAGTATAGGGGGGGAAACTGACGGTTTCAAGGTCACAGCCAGAATGTTGCATGCAATGTTGCAAATGTTGCAAGCAACATTTTGCAACATTGGTTTTTCAAGATACGTCAAAGTTAGGGGTTTTCAGGTCGGTGAGACCGAATTTTAAGGTCTGAAAGACCACTCCGAGGTTCTGAGACTGAACTCAAGGATTTTAACCCCAAAAGGGGGGGGGCCCCCCAAAGGGGGCTTTTGGTTCCTAGAAGTTTTAAATGAGCGATAGATCATTTTTGATTGAATTCCAATCGATTTGATCATTGATGCGATTTACCCCTATATCGACTCTTTAAAATCGTCTGATCTACGTGCTCTGGTTGCATTTAACAATGAAAAATATATTCGAAAGAAAATAATTACTATAATTAACATTCGATTAATCGTTGTAGTAATCCTGCCAATCCCGCACCCACTTTTTTCTATATAAATGAATAGCGAATAATTAGGCTTAGGGAGGATTGATAGCCCGAAGGGCTATCAATCCGACAAACAGACAAACCGAATGTTTTTTATGTTTGTTTGTATTATTTGATTTACGCGCGCGATGCGCATACACACAGCATCACTTTTTTCGCCTAGGAATGAATAAGAGATCATTCGTCAAACTTCCGGTATGTGGTCATCGTGTGTGAGTAAAATGATCACAGACGATTTTTGGTGACCCGAGGTCACCCCTAAGGGGGTGCAGCCCCCTTAGCCGCCCAAGGTTCAAATTCTTCTGAAAACCATTGTTAGACTTAACGTATAAGAATACAATGTTGGATGTGAGTTATATGATGAGCGTACATCTCGTCGAGACAATTTACGTCTCTCTTGCGTCTCACCCCGTAAGGGAGACGTAGCCCCTCACAAACAAAATTAAAAAATATCGTAGAAGACTGAAACTGGAGGCTGGGCTTGAGGAGTCGGAGTCGAGGACGCGTGAGACGGGAGTTGGAGTTGGATTTTCGGAGAAGCGGCAGTCGGAGTTGGAGCGTTTCGTTTTCCGTGGAGTCCAAGACCCCCCCCGGAGGGCGGTCCCTCTGAAAAAAAAAAAAGAAGAAAAAGGAAAAGAGAATGGCATGGAATGCAAAAGATACGCCAGAGAGGAACAGCAAAAAGAAAGGGAAAGAAAGGAAGGAGGAAAAGGGAAAAGAAACAGGAAGGAAAGAATTTGAGGAATGAGGGAAGGACAATCCAGAGGCTGAGGCGTTCGGTAGTGTCACCGCAGTGCTGGAGCGGGTGCGTTTGCCGACATAGAAACAATTCATTTAATTAATACAAAGATCCATTACTGATGTTACATAAACTGCTTCTTCTAACATGTACATCATGATCAATTGCATCGATCTTGCAAAGATAACCTTTTTATTTTCTAAACGCTTGAAGACTAAATCCATTGTATATTTTCAAAAAAAATCTCGTTTTTCTGATTTATTCTTAGAACGTTAACTAAATAATTTCTTTCCTAGTTGAAAAACATGGAGCCATCTCATCAAACTTGCTTTACTTTTTTTTCTCTTAAAAACTTTTATTTTACATTTATACTGTGTTTTAACTTAATTATTTTAATTTATATTTTTCTTTTTACTATTTTAATTATTTTTTGTTCAACTTTTTTTTAATTTTTTATTTTTATTGTTTAATTAATAGATTTTCATTTTATTCGTGTATTAATATTTATATTTTGTCAACTTTTTTATTTTTTAATTGTTTTGAAAGGTTTTATTTTACAATTTATAAACAGAAGCCAAATAAAATGCTGATGGATAGCAACCCCACGCCGTTACTTGATTATAATTATTATTTTAACTTTTTAACCTTTGTTAGCTTTTTCAGTTTTGTTGTCACTTGTGACTCTTGTGTGTATCTTTTAATCCTTTGTAGTTTTGTCACTTTAAAAACTTTTTGTTCTTGTTAAATTTTTATACCCTTTTCATTGTTTTATAACGGTAAAAAAATTGTTACGTTTTAAACATCGCTCTAAAATAAAGCAACAGTAAATTATCTTCTTCAAAAATCTCATATCCCACTCCACCCTCCTGTCCAGTTGTGGTCTATGATTCCATGATCTATTGATCTTATTGAATCTATTGATCTAATGATCTATTGGATCTATTGATTTAAGTCAAATTTTTACTAAATTGTCATTTTGTTTATTACATACCCTAAAGCAGTAAATCAGTAATCAAAAACCCAACCCATCCACCTTGACAACCCTTCCTTGCTCCATTTTGTGATCTAGTGATTCTATTGATCCTTATTGAATCTAATTGAATCTATGATCTATTGAATTCTATGTTAAGGCGCTCAAATTTTTTACTAAAATGTCATGTTTTACATACCCTTAAAGCCAGTAAATGCACTAAATTCAAACCAACCATGCCACTTCACCCTACCTGTCCAGTTGTGATCTATTGATTTCTATTACTATTGATCTATGATCTAATTGAGTCAATTGATTAAGGTCAAATGTTTTTACTAAAATGTGTCTGTTGTAAAGCTGTAAATCAATAATCCTGTAAATCAAACCACCATTTCCGCACTCACCCTTTCCTGACCAGTGTGTGATCTATTATCTATTGATTCTTATTGATTCAAGTCAACATTTTCGAGTATTCATATTTGGAATAAAACTTAACATAAAAAAACAAATCTTTAATACACTGACAACGAATATATGCTAACGCTACAAAGTTTTCACATAATAAAAGCGAAACATTAGCATCAACTGAACTAAAAATATAATGTACACGCTAAACCTAAAGCACTTTAAGCACGAATAAAAACTGATAACATTAACAAACATCCACACTTAACAACAGTGAAGTAACTAACACAACATACAAAAACGTAACCTATTCACACTTTTTCACTTTTTCAAACATATCATTAACATATCAATGTTAATTTCACACTAACATGGTAATATTTAACAAAGATTTAACATATCCTAACCTAACTTGTGTAATGAACTAAGAATATATGAACACACACACACACACACACACACACACACACACACACACACACACACACACACATACAAAACATTACGCAATAGTAAAACCTGAAATATTTTTAGGCTTATCTCTTTTTAGGCTCCGCCCCCTTTCAGAAAAATCAACGCGAAACATGAAAATGATTTTATGCTATATCCTCTTGCATAAAGTGATGCAATACTTATTATATTTATTAAACAAACTGGTAGGTTTGGCAACAGTGCATCATACAGAGGTTATTTGGCAACACTGTATAGATTTGGGGAGCAGAGTCATATATAAAGCGGCGTACTACACGATAGGGCATTCATAATCAGGAGCTCTTACGATCAACACTTTAAGGCACCTTCGTTGGATCCTGTTGTATCATTGTCTGAGTTCTTATATCTACACACGAGGATTATTCAAATCAATACTTATTCAGATAGGTAAGATTTTTTTTTTTTATTATTTAATATATATATATTCTCATTTAAAAATAGCATTGTAACACATCTGGTTAATAATTAATGACACGTAAAGTAATTAAATACATTACTAATTAAGAATAGAGGGTAAATGATTTATGCACATAACTAAAAAAATTATTCTTTTCCAGAAACGTGTTGAATATACAGCCATCCATTTGAGTAAAAAGCATCCTACGTGACGTCATCATCGCCCCCTTTAAAAAAATGGTATGTTGTTGTTGCTGTGTGGAAAAATATATTTAATATATGTAATGAGAAATACTAGTTGAAACTAATATATTACTGACATAATGACCTAAATAGCATGAAAACTTGATTTTAATTGTTTACTGTATCATAAATAATAATAATAATGACTATTTATTCCAGGCTAACCTTCGATGATGAATGCTCGGTACTAAAAGGAAAGACCACTATAACAGAACATAACGCACATCTCTGTAGAGAAACTTAAAAAGTCAAGGGAACGTCATACCTATGAGTTAAGATTATTGATGAAAATTTTTTCCATGGACCAAGAGATCTTGAAACATCGTTTGAAATGGTTGTAGGTGAAGTCATTGATGCTGTATTACAAGCTTGGACTACGATGCGGCACGCATGAGCGGTCGTGGTATCTAACTTCACATTTGGTATGATCAGTCACCTGATCGGAAATACTACGTAAATATCAGCTACTAAGATATACTGACAATTATTGCCATGTGAAAGAAGGATGATGAGACGTTTGAAGTACATTCCAGTCCACAATTGCCCCTCTGTAGGTGGGGCCATCCATACTGTCCCGTGGACAAGGCAACTCTTTACCAAATTCAAAAGTTAGTGTAGAACTGTGTGTTCATGATAGCAAAAGGCAAAGGCGATGACTGTAAAACCGATGCATTCGAGCCACAAAATCTTAGTTTCAAACATCGTTACATTAGTAAAGTTCATCTAGAGAAAGGTGCGGTAGGCTGTGCTTTCAAAGCTGTCGTTTTGTTTAGGAAAATAACGAGAGAATGTGTAAAGGTCAAAGATATATGTTCGTGTACAATTGAGAATGAGGCAGATGCATTAGCTAAAAAATGTGGTATGGAATATACAGATTCTTTCATAGTAACTGATTTTGAAAAGAATCAGAATTCCGAAAGAATGCCTTATATCGTATGTCCTGAAGTAATGGCAGTAAAAATGACTTATAATCCAATCTAACGAGAACAGAAATTGACCCTTTATACATTATAGGTCATGATGGAGCAAATCATTACTATGCTATAAAAGAAGATAAACTAAAGTTATGTTTCGAGAATACCAAGAAAAAGAATAAATATATGAACGGTATCTTTTGCACTTATTGTTACACTTTCAACAGTAATAATATCGCGCATAAATTAGACTGTGAACATTATGGATGTAGACAGTGCCTATACGAATAAGGTCAAAGGCTCATGGTCACGATTGGTATATTCCATGAATGTCGTGAATGTAATCGTGAATTTTATAATGCATTCTGTTTTAAAAAACATCTGGATAATAATACGTGCAAGAAAATTAAGATTTGCAAACTCTGCCTTGTGCAAATAAATGCTGATCGCCAAGGTAAATTCAAACACGATTGCACAAAAGCTTATTGCAAAACGTGCAGTACATTATATGAGCCTAAAGAAGAGACGAATATCATATTATGCTACATGTAAAAAAAAAATTAATAAAGAAGAAAGATACTGATACCGGTGGGTTTTATCATGTTACTATTGATATGCGAACATACCGAGGAAGATAAAGGCTCATGACTGTAAAAGAAGAAGAAATAATAGAAGATTTTTTTTGGCTCCTTATTACTTGGATAAGCCAGATGTATATGCAAATGGCACAAGATCAAGGAAGGTGAACAGGTATATGCTTCATTTGTGGCCCAAGACAAGAACATTTTAAATTAGAGACCGAAAAAACGCCTGTAAATCAATTTATAGACTTCCTGATGGATTTTTCAGAGAAAAATCATGAGTCAAAAGTGATTGTTGCTGTCACATAATGCGGAAAATATTGATCATCAGTTATCGTATATTGCCATCATTGCTGCCCTCCCAAGTTCAAGATCTATCAGCAGAAACCTCTTTAAAAAAAAGAAGGGCAATATAAATTATTTCAATGGGAATGAATGGAATATATCTTCAGGGAACATTTGCTGTTCACAACCATGTGCATGAAAAGGCTTGCCTAACATGACCATGGGATGTTAGTGAAAAAAAAAAGACGCCAAATTACCAAAGGTTTCCTTTCCTATTTACATTTTCAAATGAAGATAGCAAGTTGAGAATTATAAAAGGGCCTATTCTGATAAGAAATTCTTTGAAAAATAAAATTAGTCAAACAAATGAACAGACAAGAATTTGAAAGTACTATAATAATATTTATAGGCCAAAGTAATACGAATATTTATGAAGAATGTGAAAAGTATTGTGTACAAGATGTTAATATACTAAGAAAATGTTTTGAGAGGTTTAGGGGCAGAGCTTCATTAAAGAATTTGATATAGATTGTCTAGAAAACAACACAACAATTGCATCTTTATGTTTTACACTTTATAAAAATGTGTTTATGCCTGATGAAAAAAAATTACTATTCTAGGTCGAGAGAACCCTAAACCTTTCACCTACGAAGCAATTCGCTGGCTCTTGTATCAAGAAAAATTGAACAATATAGACATAAGGCATGCTCGTAACCGGTGCGAGAGAAGGGCCTTTAAATTAAAACAAGTGGCTTACCCTGATGGTTTGGTTTATTGTAAAATGCAGTGAAAACTGCTTCCTATACCATGGTTGTGCATGGCATGCGAATAAAGACTGTAATAAAGGAAAAAAAGGGATGTCCGCAGGTCTGGATGGGTGCTGGAGCCGCTAGCAATCTCACCATGAAACAAGAAAATAGGTATAAAGAAGCCGGTTTTAATGAAGTCATACGTGTATGGGAATGTGAATGGAAGGTACAAAAGACCCAAATCATTCAAGATCCTGATCATACCGATGAAAACATAAGCCATCCATATGACTATATCAACGTCTTATCAATATTGTTGTTAACAACAACTCATCAATAGACATTCATTGTCTGGAGCCCACTGAACCATTCCGTTACATCTACTACCCTCCAACTAAAGAAACGGACAGAAGATCATGTATTCCTAGACTATATCATCGCTACCACTTATGTTCAGAAACACGATATGAAAACCCCTTGCTGCCCCCTAGAAAAAACTAATAGGTGATAAATACCAGACATTGAATCATTTAAGAAGGTATCAATGATAAATATTGGGCAAGCTTACGTTAAGATCTATTCCTCCTCAAGACTTATACATCCCCGTCCTCGCTAAAAGAGCCAAAAATAAATTAATATTTTCCACTCTGTGTAAAATGTGTTGAAGAAAGAAAATTGTACGAAATGCAATCATGACAAGAATGAACGTGCTATTGAAGGGTATACACGAAACACCTAAATTCAGTTAGCATTACGAGATGGATCGAAATAATTAAAATTTTGAATTTGGTCGGTTTACAAGAGAAGGAGTTTTTATATTGAAAGCGATATCCGTTGAACCACTTTTTAAAAATAAAAACAGAGGCATCAGGACCACCAAATAATATTCACGAGGACGATCCTGATTTCGAGAAAAAACTTAAAGAGTTTGTCCGTCTTTTCAAAGAAAAGGAAGGTGTCGAACTTGATATTAACAATATCAAGAAAAATCTT
>JABUQX010127291.1:25000-34242 GCA_015478945.1 Trachelipus rathkii | reverse complement strand
TATATTATATTATTATAATATTATATATATATATATTATATATTAAAATATATAAATATATTAGTACTATATATATATATACTATATATATATAAGTATAAACTAGGTGAGGAACAAAATATGAGTCAATATACTATACGGTTATAACTAAATAATATCCATAATAGGTATAATATATTATATATATATATATATACGATACCAATATAGTAAATAGTAGAAATCGAGTGCAGAATATGAGATACTATTCCTAAGAGCAATCTGGGCCCAAAGAAAGACTACGCTGTGGGGTGCCAACCCAGGCACGAAAAAGTTTCAGAAAGCCATCTGGAAGGCATGCTATAGCAATTCTTAGGGAGGCAATAAAAGTGAAGTCTAGAGACTTATTCTTTTAGTCCCTATTGCGGACATTACAGAAGAAATCATGTGCTTCGTTTTTGAAAGTGCTTTCTTTCCCACCTCCCAACTTGTTACCTATGTAAATAGTAGTAGCCACGTAAAATTACTTATCCACCTATGACAATCCGTAGATAGTATGTATGTTAGTAATTAATAAAACTATATACTATATATAATAAAACGGTACACTAGCCGTAATCTAGTCCCACCGCTTATATAGTGCCGCCACTTCACCTATACCCTGTAAAGTATGGTATACCCATTAACCTACCGGTATAGTTAAATAAGAAGTGAGTAGTTGTTATATAAATATCAATAATATTCAAAATAATATATATAGGCTATATATATAGTATTAATTAAGCAATAAAGCCTTATATTCTCGCTTTATTTATATTTATTCATTTTATATTTGAGTATTGAGCTTGCTTAACAACCATAGAGCCTTAATAACATGCCGAACTCATTGAACATACGTATATCGCTGCCCATCACAAACCGTCGAACAGACGTGTAGCTTGGCTGCGCTACGTTCCGATGACCCGAATAATCTTTGTAGCCATTCCAAAATTCAAGACACAGTCATCTAATTACTCTGCTCAACCAACAATAAAATATCATATCCACACCCCAATAACTAGCAATGGAGATATCACAATGTAGGATCTCCCCCCAACGCCAACCTAACCACCAAGCTGCTGCCATGTTTCCCGTTCACTGAGAACAGACACTAATTATAGGAAGACCTCATAACCTCTCTCATTCCCCCATGAGAACCGTATGTCCAAAACCCATCAGAAGCTACACGCGACTTAACTACATCAGTCATTCCGAGTATGCCAATTCCCACCTTACAATAAACCACGAAAGAACTTGTCAATCACCGCTCTTACCTAAAGGCATAATATACCTCCGCGACACTTAAACGCTCGTACAGAAGTCACCTAAAGACAACCGAAACACAACTCATAAAAAACACCTTTAAAAATTGAAATACCCTAAAACAACATAATCATCAAGGCATTTATAAGACGAGAAAGCAACAATTCTTTATGGTCCACTAATCAACAAATCAAATCAAATGAAACAATGAATAACAAACGATAAGTGTTACCCACTACCCCATGGCCTAAATGAGAAACATAATTCAACGCGATTAATAAATAGACCAGAAGCTTACTTGAACATTAGATTTATCCAAATAGCGAAAGAGTTTTCCTGAAAAAAAGTATTAACAAGGGGCCACTCGAACCGGTAAACTCGAATCGGCTACCATCTCACCGAATTGCACATGGGCAAAGAGAATTCAACGAGCCTATACGAATCAATATTAGTGGCCATGATATCCACCTCTGATAAAATTTCCTAACTATATACCAACACAATAACACGCCCTACAAAAACAGACAATCAATACACCCTATACCCAACACCGACACTAGAAGCGGAAAAATCATCACCAGACCTAATCCCCAACAACCCAAGCAGTAACAATTATGAAACCACAGTCACCAATCTAACAATAGCAATATTAAGAAGAAAAAATAAATCAAGAGGTTTTAGTAGTAGCGATGAGACCATATTAAAATTACTAATTGCGATCATCTTCAAACAAAGACTGAATTTTATTTTGCCTGCTACTAAGAATAACATGAATGAAAGGAGTGTTAGACCCTCCTTCTTTAAGGAGAACGCCTGCTCGGACACAAACCCAAATTCACCACATTAGCACCAATACAGATTGGAGAGAGAAAAAAAAGATTGATTAAAGAATAAAACCAAACACAGTGTCGCTAAAAATAAGAGTCACCCGAACAGAGCCTCGCGGTAAGTAACAGAGTAGAACCAAAGCTGCTGATATAAAGTTTGTACCTAAAATAAAATTTTATTCTGTTTTAAAAAAATACATTTAAGAAATTATAAAAATGCAGACATGTATCAGAAAATAATTATAAAGTACAAATCAAAAGAGGAGTTAAACACGGAGAAAAAAAAAGAGCACCCAACGTGTCGCTCATAAATATATTATATACTACTAATAATATACACTAAAGTAAAATAAAAATTATATATATATAAAAGGTCGAACTATGCTCATCTCATTATCAATATACAATATGTAATATTGGTGAAGTCAGCCGCGTCCTCTTCATCTTCATACTCTCGTCATCCCTATTCATCTAGTACGTGTCCATTACCCGCTATCTACGCTGCGCCTCCTGTCCTCCTATACGTACTATATTTACTACCCTACCCTATTACCTATACTCAACGCTACCTATACTAACCTAATTCCTTATTAAGTACTATTTTTGTTAAGGTCGGTTAGCGTTGGGGCGTGATAACCTAATATTTATGGTGTAGGTGTATTAGTATATGAGAAGAGCCGATTTAGAAACCCCTTACTAGTTGTTAAAAGGAAAGCTAGAGAGTAGGAGATATAAGAGTTTGTGATATAACTTAAGGGTTGTATAAAATCGAAGGTGCACTGACGGTCTTCGCCATACACTGTTTGCATGATGGGGCCTGCACTCTATGGAGGGTTAAGATGAAGAATATTATACTGGTGTGTTCCTGGTATGTGAGGGCTGTTTCATGGAGAGAGAACAAGAGCACGTACTAAGGCTGAGGAAAAAGAAGCCTCCAGAACTAGCAAACACCACATTTCAACTAAAAGTTTTAATCCTAGCCTCAACTGTGTTGTAGGATCGTATCGGGCGTAAAAGGTAGAAAATTTATATTTGTAAAGAGATACGGTAATTTATGTTATAATAATTGTTTATTATATTAGTGTCCAACGTTTCGAGAATCGAAAAAAATGAACATACGAAAAAAACATACTTCAATAATATGCCTAACAAGAAGTGCAAAGTAACTTCCGATAATTTCAAGTTTATCTTATTGAATTTTTGTGTTAATAATGTAAGATGATTTCTTGCCAAGTGGTACTATTGACATCGTCTGTCTAATATGACTTGTATAAGTCAACTGCTGGTTGATTGACATCATGTGTGATTTCATTGTTATGAATGGTGTTAACCGCGAATTGTCAGTTGAAGAATATTTCTCGAAAGTTCTACTCTATATTTTACCACCAGAATTTTGTGACAGCATTCACACACGTAATGGGACTCGCCACATAAACTCCCCCCGAGCATTACTCGTTTGTACTTCATAATAATAAGACATAATAATAATAAATGAATAATATAATAGAAATAATTAAATCAATAATAATATATAATATATTAATAATAAATCATGTAGGCATAATCTATACCCCATGCTCTTTGTGTGGATGCACAAGTGGGTATGATTAGCGGTAATACAATAATTATGTTATAATACACGTATGCTATATAATAATATTAAATAATATTAATATTAATTATAGATATTATATATATAATTAATATATATAATATTAAATATAGATATAGATTAATAAAGTAATAAATAACATAATATATAATATATATATATATATAATATATATAATATAATAATTTAATAGATATATAACACACATATATTAGTCTCAGATTAGTTTTAGTTATAATAATTATGATAATAGTATTATATATAATAATCATATATATTAAGGATAAGATTAAGCTATATATGAACCATGACAAATGACGGGTAGTGAGCTGTTAAAATGTAGGACCTATTATGAAATAGTTATACATCATAGTAAGTGCTAGTATATTATAATGAAATGAGGTAAATAACACATACAGTATTATATATAAAGCGTATATATTATATATATATAATGTTATATATATTACTATATATATATATATTATATTTAAATTAATATATAAGGTAAATAATATATAAAGGGTTGGTTACTCATTAAAGTGCCTAATGAGGGTACGTAAAATAAAACCTATATATATAATATATTATGACTAAACTATATATATATATATTATACAATAAATAATATATAGAATATAGTCAATAACCTATTGACACGCCCTATATAAACCAGTATTATATATATATATATATATATATATATATATAGTATTCACGGTCATAAGTAAAGATGTACTATTATGATATAGATTAAGTAAATATAAAACCACCTTTTAATGATATATAAAGATAATATATATATAAAGAATATAATATAATTTGATTAAAAAAACTCATGTATTATATAATATAGTTAATATTATTTGTTATAAATAGGGTAATAATAATAACTGATAATACAATATATATAATATACCATAATATAAATATTAAACTATAAATTAATAATATCACAAATTAATAATAATAGATGTACTACTGAAATTTATTCACGAAAACTAACTAACGATGTACCATAAACATATAGTACAATACCTAAATAACACAATAACAAAAATATTTTTTTACATATGTTTAAAAAACTATGATAAATTAGTATAATTAAAATTATAGAACTCAATCTTGTCCCTTCAATTTTAGAACACTGTATTATAAATTGAAATGAGAAATAGTTATATAAATTAATATAAATCAAATACATAAGGTATATATATATAATATAAAAATTTATATATAAAAAAAAAACAATATATATTAATATACAAATATTATTCAATACTTAATAATTAAATTAATAAATTGAATTAAAGAAAATTATTCCATAAAAATTTAATAAAGTTCTATAATCATTTAGGAATAAATAAAATAATAAAAATTAAATCAAAGATTATAATTAAAAAAAAAGTAAATCATATTAAGAAAATAACTTTTTAGCTAATAATAGAGTAATATAAAATGAATCGAATTATAAATATTAAAATACAATATAAAACAAATAAGTAAATATATAGAAAATATTAAATAATAAATAATAATTAATTATTATATTAATAATAATAAAATTAAATATATAATTATAGATAAAGAATAATTTATAATAACACGAAAAACTACGGTAACTACATAAACACTAATAATACATTTCAACTAACAAATCACTATATCACCTCCTAACTCATATTAATATACCTACTAAATGATATTAGATATATATTAAGGTAACATATATTCCACCCCTACTATCTATAATTTAAGACATAATACGCACTTATATTATAAATTAGTTATAACCAAAATAATTCGATATTGAATACTAATTAGCCCATAAATAGTATTCTAATATACACTGTTCTAATGTATAGTAAAATAATATATATATATTATTATAAATATATATTTAAGTATATATATTAATATATATATATATATATATATATATAATAAATATCATATATATTAAAGATATATAAATATATAAGTATATATATATTATAATATATAATAAATATAATAATATATATATAGATATATATAATTACATATTTATATATAATATATAATATATAAGTATTAATAATTATTATATATTAATATATCTATATATTATATATATATTAATATATTAATAATTATATGTGAGACAAATAGGCTAGAAGAATCAGGGACAGTCACTGATTTATATCCACTCTTAAAAATTATGAAAAAATGGAAAAAAGTTTTTTTGGGAAAATATATCATATATTATATAAATAATAAAATTTGTATAAAAATTTATTATTATCAATATTATTATATAACTATTATATTACTTATTTTAATTATATTAAAAAATAATATTATTAGTATAAATATATACATATATATATTTATTATATATATATATATAATATAAAATATATATATATATATATATATATATATAATATTATATATACTATACTATATATATATTATAATATACGTGCAAAAATGAATAACTTATAGTATATATATATATATATATATATTATATATATAATTAGGTAATTGTATCAATAAACTATAATTTTAATGCAAATACTTATATAACTGTATAATAACTAACTACTATCTATATTTATAATTATACTACTACTACTACTTAACTAACTACTATCATACTTAACTAACACCTCTATACTATCACTCACCACTATACTTTTTAGTTCATCTTTCACAAAAAAGATTATAACAATAAATTATATACAATAAATAAAAGATAATATCAATTATTAGCTACTATATTCTTTAATACTATATGATATTGTACTATAAAATCATAACTATTAAGTACAATATGACATAATATATATGATATTTACTAACGATCTATTAAAATATACTATGCTTTATAAATATATGCTATATACATATATATTACTTATAAATATAACGATTTCATGCAAATATGCTGCTTACAGCTAATAAACCCCCATTATACATACTTTAAGAATTTATTACCTGTAACTGTAATATTATAATAAAATAATTTATGATATTAGTAGATTGGGAACTAACCTAACACTCGTAGTATATAGTATATCATTAATAAGTATATAACTTAATATATTACAATACACTTATATCATGCATAATATTTCTATATTACTACATAACTAATATAGATCATACCTAAATATACAATAGTACTACACATCTGTTATTCACTATTTATATTCTTCACTAAATCATTACAGATCACTATTATATTACTCCGTCAATATCATAATCAGTATGTAACTTAGTACCAGGTATCATTATCATATATTTTTAGTATTAAATCATAAAAATAATTAAATAATCACATATTAACTATATATAATTAGAAAAAAAAAATGAAACATAAATCCATATTAATATTAGCACTCACCTATGTTAATCTCACATGCTATATATAAAAAACAAACAGTCTAGTGATTATACTATATATATATATAGAATATATATAATAATAAGTAGTAATAAAAATAATTATCCTTTCTCATACACTGATATATATAGTAATGAATGTCGTATACACCACTTAAATGTAAGATATATACGTGATTAGGTAACTTTGCACCTAACTAAACTTATTATTCTATAGATAGGGGTGAAGTAGTATAGTAATAAAAAATGTATTAAAAAAATAATATATATAGTAATTCTTATATATATATAATGTATATAGTATCAATTTTGTACTATAATATAATGTTCGACAATGACTTTCATTTGTGCGGTATAGATCTATATCAAAGGTGTTCTCAAGGATTTAATTCACATGACATTTGTAAGATCCTGAGATTAATAATTAATTAGGAGTATAATATACTATAATAAATTTGTAAAAACAAAATAATAATTTTGAATAAAAAATTAAGAATAAGTTTACACATATAATGTATTATCATTCCGAAAATTACTAACCTAAAAGGATATGTATATATGTAGTTAAAGGTGTTTATCATGGAAACCATTATTTATAATATATATATAGTTTAAAAGGAAGAAATGAAAAGCTTTTACCTTGACTAGCATACCTGCCAGATGATGCTAAGCATTCAGATAATCAGCAAAAAGTTATCTTATATTATTTTACTAAAATATAAAGTGATGTGATCATGTCTCTGCTATATATTTGAATTCTCGCGTTAATTTTGTATTGGAATATGAGTTATGTACTTATATAATAATGTATATATTAATATAATTAGAACTATCCAAATTATAATAAAACTATTAATTAAGCTACATATATTAATATAATGGTGATAAAACTTATATACAGTGAGTACAACTAAATATCCTATGATTTTTATAGAAATCGTTTCCATAGTTTACAATATAACTATTTTCAATTTGACCAAAAGTTTGATTTTGCATTATAAAAATAAAAATATGTCTAGTAGAAGTAATATATAAGCCTTAATATAACATACAATAACGCTTATACTATAAGTTACTTAAATACTACTTTAATGATTTTATCAAAAATTACTTAAATACCCCGATTGTTATTAAAACGATCCTTTGTATCATAAAACATAAACAACAATTCCTATAAAGGTTATAAAATCAACGTCTCATTTACTATTAATTCTGTTCTCTTCGCAAGAAAGTATGCCTCAATCATCCCAGCATTCTGTGAGAAAACATCTAGTCTTATTAAATACAAAAAAAATATGCCATTTGATTAACTTAATTAGTTGCATCATCCAAAGACAGCAATCCATCGTTAAGTACATAACAAAATTAAAACGAAAAAGTGAATTTTCAATTTGAGAACCAAAAAATAGTAGGTGCAGATCTCAATGGACGGGAACAATGCGTTTTATTTGCCATAGTATAATGAAAATACGAGAAAAATTTACAAAATTGAAAATTAACTTGATTGCATCCCTTTATTAATATTATATATTTTATAAATATATTATATTATTATATATTATTTTATAAAGTTTCTAATTTATTATTAGTATATTATATAGTATAATATAATACTTAATATAAAATAATACCATATATATATATATATATATATAATACTATTATAATATATTATATATATATTACATATATATATATATAAATATATTATATCTATATATTATACAAGCTCCACCACTGTAACAAAAATCACACCACACACTCTCCTCACTCACTACCAAAACTTTACTATTCTACAGTACTCTCAAACCCCATCCTTTTACACACCGCCTGCCAACCACTCTACCAACTTTCTTCAAATTCGCCACAAACCAAATCATAGCGTACAATAAGCTGGATACCCTCACTCTCCTTCCATTTTCCATTATCAACACCTTCCTCTTCATCACCACATTCATATATAAATCAAATAGCTAAGGAGACATAGCACAGCCATGTCTCACTCCACTATTAATATTAAACCATTCACTTTCAACTTCATTTATTTATACACACGCTTCACTATTGATAAACATACTTTTGATTCCATCAGAAACCCTACCGACCACACATATATCTCAAACACCTGTTAC
>JABUQX010127290.1:25000-27984 GCA_015478945.1 Trachelipus rathkii | reverse complement strand
GCACACTCACAGTAGTGGAAGAATATTAAAAATAAGATTATAATAACTTATCATAAGCCCATTTTTTTTTTGAAAATTCTAATAATTGTTTTCAAGTAAAGAGAGTTGAATTAAGTCAGTGGTTCCTTATGTCTTTTTTGAATATAAACGTTTAACGTTTTGAAAGATAAGTTAGAGAAACAAATATTGGAAAAATATTTTCAGAAAGGCTCATTCATCATGAAATCGCAGTAGACAGTTCAACAAGAGGCTAAGTTAGAAATAAAATTTATATTTATCTTCGCTAACATTTTTTTATAAATTCATACATTTATTAGACGTACGAAAAAATTCTCAATCCTATTTAAATCTAATATGCCATAAAAACTACAGCTAATAAATTTTCTTTGATTCTAAGTAAACTATTCACACTTAATTCATATATTTTAATTAAGCCTTAATAATAATTTGTCAACACTCGATTATTTATTTATGTGTAAAAACTAATCAATAATCCTGGTTTCCATTTTCTCTTATACCAAAAGCCATTCATAAAAAATATTTCAAAGCCAAAATAAAATAACCCAAATTTAGCATGTGGAATGATAATTAGACGAACAAAAAATCTTCTACCTCTAATAAAAGAAGCTAAGAAAAATAAAATAATTTTCTTTCTTTCCACAAATTCATACGATATTATTTAACCTAAAAAAAAATTTTATATAATAAAAAAGAACAGGTACCCATTATTATTATTATATATTATAATTAATTATTTATAATTTTAAATATTATATATTAATATGAATATTATATTTTATATATATATTATATTTAATAAAAATATTTAAATTATTAATATTATTAATTAATATATATTAATTAATTATTATTATTTATATATATTAATTATTTAATTTATTAATATTATTATATGTATAATTATTAATTAATATATTTCAATAGTAAATATTAATATAAAATTTTACTTATTTAATTCTAATTTAATTAGTATACTTTAATATATATATATATTCATTATTATTATATAATTATACTATTATTAATTATTATAATATATATATTTATATTAATTATTATATTATTAATAGTATATTTGTATTATTATATATCATTTTAATTATTTATAGTAATTAATATTATTATTATTTATTTATTAATATATTATATATATATGATTTATTATAATATTAATTATTAATTATTAATTTATTAAATTATTAAATTAATTAATATTAGATATTATTATAATATAATTATAATATATTATAATTAATTATTAATATTAATATGATTTAATTTAATTTAATTGTATTATATTTATATATATATATATGATATATGATTATATTAATTATTTTAATATATTATTATATAGGTAATTATATTATTTATAATATTTATATATTAATAATTGAAATATTATACAATTTATATTTAAATAAAATAGTTATTTATTTATACTATAAATAATTGATTATTATTATTATTATATTATTATTATATTATATTTTATAATTCTTCCAGTAATAATTATATTATATATGATATTAATTTATTATATATTAATTATATATTAATATTATATTATTATATATTATTAATATTATTATTCTAATTTTTTAAAAATATTTTTTAGTGTATTACTTAATATTTAAATTAATTAAAAAATATTCATTAAAAATGATTAAATATTATTGCATTATATTTATTATTTAAGTATATAATAATTAAGTAATTAATTATTTATTAATATAAATTAATTTAATAGATCTATTATTATTATTACTTATTAGTATCATGATTATTTAATAAAAAATAAATTAATAAATAAATAAATCTTGTCATGCGGTTTTCATAAATTTTTGCAACAATCCTTTAGCTATATTTATCAAACTTATAATTGTTACGAATTTTCTTGGTGTAGGTGAATATTATTAGTAGTAACAGCATTTATTAATAATTTTTAAATCTCCATATCTCTATAAATATCTAATTATAGATGAATATTCTATCCAATATTAATATCACTATCTTATTATGATTAATATAAAAAATTTATTCCGAAATTACTAACATACATGATCCAATCTTTTATAATGTTTGTCAAGTGAATTATGAATTAGTAGTTAACCATAAAAAATAATAATTTATTAAATATTAAATCAATATTATAGCTTATATAAAAATCATAATTTATAACTTTATTAAAAAATATATATTTAATATATTATAATAAATTTTTACCTTTCAATATAGATATAATGGTAAATTATTGTTTTTGATATTATTATTCTATCAAAAACAGTTAAATTTTATCATCTCAATTTTATATTATTAGAAAAATTATATTTATTCATGTATTTTATATTATTAGTATTATTTAGAACATTCAAAGACTATTTATAAATTATGAGGAACAGAATTGTCAACTTTATAAATAAATATAATAAGAAAAACGATAAACTAATATCTTGAGCATTAATTAACTAAAGTCTTATATTAATTATTCAGTAATTAACTTATTTGATAATCAGGATATATAATAATTAGTTAACCATGATCAACATTGTTAATATTATATATAATATCACTAATTAACAGTTAGATAATGATGTCGAATTAAATTTATGACTGTTAAAAGTAGGAGAGATTAAAATTTCAAATTAATTTATTTGAATGAATTAATATGAATGTAATCAGAAAAAGAAAAGGATTAAAATGGAAAAGGAATTATATTTTATTGAATAATAATATTTATTAATAATTTACATTTAATATAATTTATCAAAAATTGTGATAAGTTTGAATATATTGTAATTAAATTAATAGATATCCATATTATTATTAATGTAATACTAAAATGTAATGATAAATATAAATTATTAATTCATAATCTAAAGTGATAAATAATAAAATAACACTTACTACATCTTATGTACAAATGAACACACATTTCGCACGCGACTATAACCATACAAGAA
>JABUQX010127290.1:7500-20000 GCA_015478945.1 Trachelipus rathkii | reverse complement strand
AAAAATTATATAATATAAAATTAATATGATATATAATTATATAATAAATACATATAATATATATACTATAATATAATATATTATATATATATATAATAATATTATATTAATATATATATATAAAATTATATTATATTATAATAGTAATTAATTAATAAATTATATATATAAATAATATAATAGATATAATATATAATATATAATGATATATATATATATATATATAGATATTAATTAATATAATTAATATATATTAAATATAATATAGTTATATATTATATAATTAAAATCATATAAATATATATATATATTATATATATATATAATAATATATTAATTTAATAATAAAATATAAAGATATATATTATAATATAATATATATAATATTAATATATATATATATATATATATAAATATATAGATATATTATAATATAAATATATATATAATTATATATATTATAGAATTTAATAAATTAATAATATAATAAATATAATATTTTTAATAATCAAATTATATATATATATATATAATATATATATATATAATATATATATATATATATTAATATAATAATACATATATATTAATATTACATAATATAATATATATATATATATTATTATATATTTATATATATAAATATATTATATAGATAAATATTTAAATTATATATATAATATATATAGATATTTATATAGAATAGTAATATATATAATATATATATATATATTAGTTAATATATATAATAATATATAATATATATATAATATATATATTATAAATATATAAATATTAATTTAATAAAATATATTAATAAATATATATAATATATAGATAGATATATTATTTATAAAATAAAAATATATATATATATATATATATATATAATTAATATAACAATAGTATTATTATATTATATATATATTCTAATAATATAATATATATTAATCATTATATTAATATAATGAATAATATATATATTATATTATATTAATTATATACTTATTGATATATATACTTATATATAATTAATAATATATATATATATATATAATATATTGATTATTAATATTAATAGTAATAATATATATATTATTATATATATTAATATATATAGTATAGTATTATAATATAAATAATTATATATATTATACATTAAATATAATATATTAAAATATATAATATAATAATATATATATATTAATATCATTATTAATGATATATATAATTTAAAACTCAAAATAATATATAATATATTTATATAGATAATAAATTATAGTAATTTATATATATATATATTAATATAATATTATATATATAATAATATATATTATAATATATATATTATATATTAGTATAATAATATCATATAATATATATATTATATATATATATAGTATATATATATATATATATATAATTAATATTATTATAAAATAAATATATATATATTAAGATAATTATATATAAAATTCTATATATTATATTATATATATATAATAATTATATTAGATATATATAATATATAATGTAATATATATATTATATATAATTAATATATATATAAATATATATATATATATATATATTAATTATAATATATAATATATATAATATATATAATATAATATATATATAAATATATATATATATATAATATATTAATTATTATATTATATAATATAAGATATATATATATATTATATTATATAATATATAATTAATAATATATATATATATTAATATATATATATTATTATAATTTAATATAATAATATATATTATATATATAATATTAATATAATATAGATATAATATATATATATTAATTAATATATATAATATATATAATTAATTATATATATATATTATATAAAAGATAATATAGATATATATTATATATATAATAATATATATAATATGATATAATTTAAGATATATTATATATTAATAAGATATAATATATAATAATGAATAAGATAGATATATAATAATATATTATATATATATAGATATATAAGGTAAATATAAAAAGTTTCTAGATGATAGGATATATATATTATATATAAAGAAATATAATATAGAAAGAATGAGATATATATATAACTATAATATATGATTAATAACACATATATTGAAAATATATAATAAAAATATATAATATATATATATAATTATAATAATTATATAATATATAAGATATATATAATATAGTATATATTAGTATATATTATATGAATATAATTAAGTGTTAATTCAAATATAATTATAAAAATAAAAATTTAAAAAGATTATATTTAAACTATTTTGCATATAGAATATATTTAATAAATAACTAATTATTAATTATAATTAATAAATAAATAAGATGACATATTAGTATGGAAAACTATATTAGATTCATTATAATTACTGTATTACTGACACATGATTTTGTGAATTTTAATTTACGACTGATATTAACGAATATTTCAAATCGATTTAGGGCTATCTGATATCATATTCATATACTGAATTATAATGGTCAACATAATCTATGGATCATTTATTAGATTTATCTAAATTTATAAAAAAAAAGGATAAAGTATAAGATATACGAGAGGCTAGTATGGATGTAGTACAAGTCTCGGAGATAGAGTACAAATAACAGTTAAAAACATTATAATGAACGATATGGTAAAAAGTCTTTTTTTTCACTTTTGACGATTGAGCATCATATCACTTTATTTGGCTTTATGAAGCGGATTAGATTTCTGATAAATGCTATAATCATTTTATAAATTAAATTTAGCCAATATGAGAATATTTTATCATATTAGACTGAATTTTATAGTCCGAACCTTTATTTTGTTATAATTAGTTCCGATATTTAATTACCTATTTATTGTTTCACGTTATTATTATTTTACACCATAAGATTGAGCGGCTAAAAATGTTTTTTACCAAGATCCACACGAAATATGAGAATAGCAATTTTTTTTCATGATTCTGATTCATGACATATGGAGTGAAAAAAATAAATGCTTTAGCACGTTAATTTAATAATGTTCTATGTATTGATTATGGATCCGTCGAAAAGTTTACTATATAAAGTAATACGACTCGCCTGATTTTATTATCAATAATAACCATAACTTATAGGAGTAAGATTTGAAAATGATAAAATATCTAAAACACTCGCCGTTCTTATCTAAAGCTTTTATATTATATATTGTTTATTGAGGCCTAGCTTGATATGTATTGGACGTAGGAAAGGAATGAATTTTTATCTTCACTACTCAATAGAAGTGGGATGATAATGCATTTTTTCTATCACGAATTAAGAGAAAGTAAATAGTTCTTTGATATCTAGGCCATATTTGTTTGAATAATAATATATGTATCTTATGATAAAGATTAGTTTTTTGTCACGATGAAATTGTACATTGAAATTAATTTAGATAGTAACCGCTCCTTGTTGTGCTTAGCAGAAAATTATTGATACAAATATTTATAAAGTTTATATAGACATATAGATATCCAAGACTCTGATGTTTCTACATATATTATTTGAAAAGATTTATTTTAATTTCAAGTTCCGATCGATTAAAGTATGCTAATTAGTGCAACAACACACTTTAAGACTAGTTACCTAGAACTCAAAATTGCTCTATAAAACAAGCGCGAATACTTTTGCATCGTAAGACTCAATCACGCCCACTTATTTGATAAAATACGCACAGGTATATATCGCAGCAATGTTCATAAAACATGATCTTCTATTTTCTAGAAAATATATTAAACTTATGATTGAGAGCTAAGATCCGTATTTTGGTACTTATCAATAAATCAGAAGTAGCTCAAAATCGATGCTGACTCTCATCAGAGAGTATGTAGCTAATAACAATATTCTATTCAGGAACAGAATATAATATTACATATCTAATTCTTTAAGCTAGGCAAACTAATTTATATTATTTTAGAAATGGACAAGTACGAGCATTGAATGATTAAACCACTCTTCGTATGTTAGCATGAGATATGACAAGGTGGTTATCAAAGTTATCCACAAATGTTTATTCTTTCTTGGAAGTACTCGAAGTACTTATGAACATAATAGGAATATGGCTAGATTATCTATAGAGGGAGTTATCTATATATAAAATGGTATATAGGATAGATAGATACTGTAATGTATCGATCATTTTAGCATATAGTTATGTTATATTATAAATAAAAAATTGTATAAATTCATTTAACAAAAGCAACACGATATAGACTTTAGCGAATTATTGTATGATGTATCCAAAAGTTACAATAAAGCATTTAAATGTTAATAAGATTATATACTAATGATATGTAAAGAATGTTACTTCAGTTTAATGAAATCAATAAATCATTGAAAATAGAATTTTAAATATAGGTAATATTTCTATTAATCTCGAAACATCACCTTTACTAGTACCAAAGATATCAGCAGAGCTTTATACAATGCAAATTTATTAATTGCACTTTGTGTGGAGCCTCATAGTAAGAAGATTATAGAATATATTACTATTAATCTTTGGTAACAGTAAATTATTTGCACAAAATTAGTTTAAGATAAAAAGTTATATTTTTATTTTAAAATTATCAGCACACGAAGTATTGTTATTAGGACATTTAATGAAAACTTATGATTACTAGAATAACATCCTCCTCAGATTCTACGGCAGGCATATATAATTTGGTCAAATGTATATATAAAAGTCTTTTAAAAATTCTACCCCCCCCCCAAAAATAATATGTTATAAAAATTATATATGAAATAATAATTAATAAATGCAAATAAATTGGATACTACTATAATAAATTTAATTACCCCAATATAATACAAAATTAGTAATAAAAATATAAACGAGTAAAGCACACGAGAATTAGATATGTTTAAAAAAAAGTGAATGCTAATATAATTCTATTATATTATATATATAATCACAAAGCTAGAATAACTATATAAATGCTATGCCTTATGTAATTCAAATTATTTCTATGAAATTCAAATTATAATATTATTAATTCACAATTAATTTCGCGTGATATAAAAAATGTATGAAAGAAGCGTTCTTACCTCTAATAATTAAAATTATTGCTAAAAATTTTTTTTAGGCAGAAATGTACTAAATTTATTCTATAGTGTACATGTAAGTAAGACGAGAGGGAGAGAAACAATGATTATTTATTTTAAAAATATTCAGTTATGTTTACATATAATTAGTATTAATTGAGATAAAATAAACTTAGATAAAAATATACAACACTTTAATATGAGGAAATATAGTAAAAAATATCATATAGTAATATGTTCTCATCATCAAAATTTGACATTGTAAGTGATGCAGTTCCATCTGCTAAGGTATTAAGTGAAGGAATGTCAGTAGTTATAAAAGTTGATCAGGATCAAAATCTTTTTATGGAAGGTGTTGTACATGAAAAAGTTAATAGTCCTTTTCTGCAATATTTAGTAAAAACATCTAATGCCTGGTGTGGGAAAACTGAATTTTTGGTTCGTCGGCCTCATTTAAGGTTACTTCAACCTCCTTGGTGGGAAGATCTGATTACACAATGTAATAATCAACAACCTGGACAAAATTTGTCAAAGCCATATGTTCACAATAACCAAGAAACTTCGAATTCACACTATGTATCACATCATCCTCCAACATATGCAGGACAGATTACTGGAATATCTTATGGTACAATTACATCTCCAAATCATGTAACACCTCATGTTAGTGTTGCACACACTCCAAGGAGTGGACATTCCAATTCTGCTGGATTTAGTTCTGGGTCTGAAGATCAACGGCGCAGACCATTAGAAGAGTATGATAGTGAAGATGATCTCAGACGGGAAGATATATCTTTCCCTGCAGAAACAGGCCCATTCAGTGGGAAACATTCTCTTTCACTCACCCCTGAAGCCTTAGGAAATGGTAAGTATGGCGCTGATCATAAAAGAGCTTCAATGCATAGCCGAGGTTCAGCATCAGTCTTAATTGAACATGGAACTGTTGGAACAATTACATTTATTCCAAACCCTAGGCATGGTACAATCACACCACTCAAATATAAGAAAGGAGAAGTAGTGGTTGCCCCAAATGGGGTTAGAAAAAAGTTTAATGGCACTCAATGGAGAAGGCTTTGCGGCAAAGAGAGCTGCAACAAAGAGAGCCAAAAGCTAGGGTATTGTTCAAGGCATCTCTCGATGTTTGGCAAAAGATGAGGAGCTCATCCATCACATTTTCTGGGAAAAGATACACCAAGTGGTGAATTGGGATGGGACATGTCTCGAGATCAGATACTTCACCAAATTTTGCTATGTCTGGATCTCGTTCACAAGATGAGAAAGATGTTGCCAACATGGTTATGTCCTTAGGAAATTCATCTCGTTCGACAACTCCAGCCAATTCTGTTACACCTCATGTCATACAAAGTCCTATTACAGTTGGTCCAAAAGGTAATATTTTTATGCCAACTTCCCTGCCAGGTCACCAAATAACTTCTCCAACAGGAAGACCTTGGGAACAGGTGTCTAGACAACCTACTCCTGCATCTACAAGGCAGCCTATTATAAGACCTGTACTTCTCCGCCATATCGGAAAAGTTCCTTCTGCAGGTAAAAGTGTTATTCATAGGTCTCCTAATTATGCAGGAAATCATCGTCCTTCCACTTCTAAACCTGTTGTAGCAGCATCTAATCAAGAAATAGAATTAAGTAATTCATGTAAAGAAGGATTGCAAACTGAATCAGTAATCCAGAATGGAAGAGGAAGTGTTGTATCAATAAGTGGAGGACAAATTGTTTCCCTATTCCAGTTGGAGAGTCTCTCTAACTCTCTCTAATTCCACAGAGCGATGAAATGTTGCAGTTTTAGAAAAGCAAATTGTCTCATCTGCGGATACTAAATCAGAAGAAATTTTCCAGGCACAAGATTTGTCGAAATTTTGTCCTATAGAGAAAATGGGGTTTAGTAATGGTTCTTTACAAAGAGATGGAAAATTGGGAGAAGATGTAAAGGAAGTTTTGTTAAACCATGAAGGAGATCTGATGCTTGAAAATGAAATAAAAATAGAAAACCCTTATACCTCTCTCATCCCAAAACTGTATACTAGGAACCAAACAAGCACACTTATTCTTGCAACCGCATCGGTTACTCAAGCAAATAGTCATCGAGTAGAAGTACAAGGAATCAACACATTGTCATTGACAAATAGTGTCATAGATGAACAAAATAGTAATGTACAAGATTCTTCTTGGTCGGAGATTGAAGGGGGATGACCTGTTCATCACAGGAGTCAACTTTTCCCTTAATAACATCTAGCCCTTCTAGTACGATTTCAAAAATGAAAGAGATAATCCACTGGAAATGGAGATATTAACGAGGTCTCTTTACAATTATATGGTTACCTTCAAGTTACAGAACATGCAGGAAATAAACGACGGGAACTTATAAGGCAAGAATCTGAATGCGAAATGGCAACAGATGATGAAGTCTTTTTATCAGAAGCAGATGGAATACTTCAAGGTTCTATTAATAAGCTTTTATTTGCTTTAGATTTACAATAACTAGTTAGTTATATTGAAATCCCAAGGATTTGTTTAAATGATGATTGTTGTTTTAGATATTGATGACCATCTTGTGAGTTTTAGTAATTGTTTTCCTTTTATATTTTTGTCTAGTCTCAAATCGGGCAAGTCTGATATACTCTTACAAGATTAAACTTGAAAAGAAGTCTTTTCGTTCTCAACTCTCATAAGTTACTTATCTGGAATAATAAATAACCTCTGGATTTATCTGGAGGTAAGACCAAATTAGTAATTTGTTTGTTATTATACGATAAAATAATACATTAGTCAGTTATTAAAACTTATTAAATGAAATAGATCCAATATTGAAAATAGTTGTGTGAAAATAATTAATGGTTATTACTAGTTCGTTTTTATATCTGTTGTAGGTTTAGGCCAGGAGTACCTCACCCTTTATTTGAAATCACGCTTGATACTGCATCAAGATGCGCGGGACCACTTGCAAGTCAATTTTTTGTATTTGTTGTGATTCTTTCCCGTTTCAAGTATGAAGGTATAAATAGTTGGTTGTATCAACATATATGATTTTTTAAAGAGTTAGTTCCTATCTTTAGTTTGAAGTAATGTAAGGAGCAACAACAGTAGTAAATTTTGTTCTTCAAGTTGGAGTAATATAAAAATAAACTGTAATTCTTGTTTTACAAATATATATATATATATATATATATAAAGAGAAAGATATAAGAGAGATATATATATATATATATATATATATATATATATATATATATATATATTTTTATAATTTTATATAAAAAAATATATATATATATATATATATATATATATATCAGTGGAGGGTTAAGTCTTTTTTTCGGTTAACCCCCCACAACGATATATCGATTATTTTTTTATCGATTATTTTAAAATATCATTGTTACATATTAAAATTTAATTTTGCATAACAATTTTTTTTCGATCATTTAGTAATAATTTATTTTATTATTATTATTTTTTTTTTTTGGTGAAGTTTAAATCTAGAATCAATTTGTTTAATTAATTTCGATAGTGTCAATTAATAAATTCCTGGCTCTTACTATAGCTACAAAGATAGATGTCTTTAATAAAGTTAGTAAGAGATATTAACACTAAAGAAAAAGCAATAGAATTTTAAATTGCTAAAGAAATCCTTCATTCTAGTCGTACTTGTAAGAATGGCCATAAGATGAAACTTTGCGTCAACGCTAAAATTGAAAGATGGCGTTGTTACAGTAGAGATGGTAAGCCTACGGAAAGATACGTGGTTAAAACGCAGTAGGATACCATTTGACACCGCTAAAATTGTGGCGTTGTTATAGTAGAGATTGTAGATAAGAGATAAAATGGCTTGCACCAAATTTTGTATGTCTGAATTTAAATTAAGTACAGAAACGATTACAGACTACAAGAATTATTTACGAGAAATATGCGAGCTTTCAATATTAGACACTCAAAATTCCATTGGAGGATACAACACCATTGTAGAGATTGATGAGAGTTCATTCTCAAAGAGAAAATACAATAAAGGCAGAATGTTCCTAAATCAATGGATTTTTGGCGGGTTATGCCGAGAAACAAAGGAATGCTTCTTATGTTTGGTACCGAATAGAAATGCAAAACTTTATTAAGCATAATTTCAAAAAGAATACGGAATGGTAACTATTATTTCAGATGGATGGGGCGCTTATAAGGATATTTCAAAGATCAAAGAAATGGATTACAAACATGAAATTGTTAATCATTCAGAGAATTTCATTAATCCATATAATGGAGCTCATAAACGCAGAATATTGAATGATTATGGTTAATTATGAAATAAAGAAACAAGGTAGAATGCGGAACTAGTCGTTTAATGTTGCAATCATATTTATACGAACAGATGTGGCGACAAAACAATAAAGGAAAGGACCTATTTGAAGAGTTATTAAAAGAAATAGTCAAATACTTTCCTGCTAAAATTTAAGATGACATAAAATTAAATTGTTTAGAATTAGTTCTCTTTCCGATACTAATTTTATTATTGCCCCCTGGTTTAGTATAGAACCTATATATATATATATATATATATATATATATATATATATATATATATATATATATATATAGGTAAAAAATATAGTATATATATATATATATATATATATATATATATATATATATATATATATATATATATATGTGTGTATGTGTATTTTTATATATATGTTATACAAATATATATATTTTCTTGCACAAGGTTTTCCAATGGTTTTAAGGTAATTCTGGGGTGCTGATTCCAAATCTGTCATCAGTTTTTGTCTATCACATCAGGTTTGAGATATCGCCATATTGCAGTTTCATAACAAATGCAAATTTATGATAATTTTGAAAGAGCTGAACAGACTAATGGTGACAAGAATAAGGTAAGATACACCATACAATAATAATCAAAAATACATTTAATGATCCCTAGCAGTCACAAACATAGTGAATGCATATAAATGTGAGTGAATGCTTATTACCATTTTAGAAATTGTTTAAGAAAAATATAAAAATGTAAATTATTGTAATATTGATTTATAATGTATGGAAGCCCACTCTTTCTCTTTTGACGACTTCCGATGTAGAACTTATGAATGTCTCTCTTCAAGCGACTGGTGCGCAGTAATCTCACATCATGTCGGTGTCCCATCGGCCTTGGCAGCGTTCTTCTTCCATGGCCTTCCTTTTAATGCCTGAAAGCGTTCACCTTCTCTCTTCTCGCCTGACATGATCCGGCAAGTTCTCTGGAAAGTCTTCCAAGTGACTATGTAAGTAGTGAACATTGATGCTCATTCTACATCCAAGTGCATGTAGTTCCTCAACAATCTCTCGGTAGTTGTTCGCTTTCCTATTCCCAAGAAAATTCCGTGCCACATCAGACAATGTATTCCAAGCTCAAGCCTCTGCCGCAGTCATTGTTGTAACAAAGTGTGGATCCCTGATGAGTTTTCTTATTTGAGGGCCATCAAATATTCTTGCCCTTTTCTTCTCAACACTGAGACTTGGAAAGATTGAAAAATATAGCTGAATCAGTCTCCAATGTGATCAAGAGCTTTGACGAATTTTTCATTAACCCAAGTTTTATATGAGCAGTGGGGAAATACAATTTTATTCCTATCAACCAGAGGCTAATTCTTGATGTTCTTATCATCAGTCGTCAAACTGATTCTGTGGTCAGGTCTTTGATCATCGGTGTTTTAATGTAGCCCTACTGTCCCAGTAGCACAGGAAACAAGGGTATTTGGCGTAACCTCCTTGATGCCCAAGCAGAAAATTAATCAGGTTCAAATCCACACAAATTGACCATCCATGAAGATGGTATTGCAATCTATCCTGAGTTTTTTTTTGATGTTGGCATACTCTTCATTTATCCAAATTTGTTCCCATTATGTAATTAAATACATTTCAAACTTCTTTACTACTGTTAATAAAAAGTCTCCATTCACTTGAAACATATGCGAGCATTCCTATATTGAGAAGAATCCCTTCAACATCATTACAATAAACAAGTTGACCATCAGAATGGAAGTAGTACTTTCGCAGTGCTGCTGCTTCTTTACGATAAGTACGTCAAATTGTGGCTAGTTCTAGGTCTGAGTATTCTTTTCTCTTTCAGCCTTGAAGCCAACAATTCAGCAGACTGCTTTGGTAAATACAAATCTCTTACCAGATTATTCAATTCATTCAATTCAGACTGACTAAACATAGCAATTGTAGTATCAGAATCTGCAACAGATGGCGTATATTTGGTCAGAGCTGACTAAGCAGCAATTGTATCAGAATCTGCAAACAGATGGCGTATATTCGGTCAGAGCGTCATCATCATCATCATCATCATCTGTAGAAGAAGGTAAACTGATATTTTCAACATCAATCTCCGGTAGCTCAGTAAAAACGGTCACAGGTAATCACAGTGTTCAACTGGTCCTCTGGCAGATTGGATATTTGGGTATTGTAAGTAGTGTTTGTTTGTCTTATTGAAACCTTTTGCATTGACAAGGCAGAAGTAACAGTCATCAAAATGGTTTGTTGGTTCTCTCCAAACCATTTTCACACCAAATCTCAGCTTAGCATTCTTTCCTTTAGACCATGATCGCAAAGTTCAACACACGTTTTGCACACTTTGTGAGGAGCCCAATATTTGTCTTGGTCTCCCAGTCCTACTTTTCTTAAAGTAGGCAAGATAAATCCTCTGACAAAGGTAATAATGTTGCAGCTTTGATCCTAAAGTAAAGCTCCAGATGTAGCAGAAGATATCTGTGTTATTATAGCATCTTCTTTCGGATGTTGTAGCCATTGTTAGATCACAACCTGCAAATGAAAAATTTGAGATAAATTGTGATATGTATATAAAATGATTGTAATAATGTAATGATGTAATAAATTGTGAAATGTACATAAAATGATATTAATAAATACACCATTAATAAACACACTATTGTCCAAATTTTATCACTAAAGCAGTCACTGACTCGCAACAACTTGCAATCAGTAACAAAGTGTTAATTTCGGGTAAAATCCACGAAAATGGGTTTGCCGATTTCAGATCAGATTTGGAATCTGCACCCTCGAACTAGTATAATAACTATAGTAAAGTTTCTCGTGATGAAACGATCACTCTCACAAAGGCAATATCCGCAAAAATGAAAAATGAGTTAAGTATTTTATTTAATGTGATTAAAGGCCAAGTTTGTAATGACACCCTTAATTTAATATTGTAAATAAAACACTGGGTTTGATCATACCTTTTGGGTTGTCATGACGAAGGCCACCCCGCCATTTTTAGCGAGCCCCGGCTCCCGGCCAAAAATCAGGCAAACCGGGGTTTTCGACGGGTTAATTGTAAATTTACACTAAATAATAATAGAGGGTTAAAATCAAACAAAATAAA
>JABUQX010127290.1:0-2500 GCA_015478945.1 Trachelipus rathkii | reverse complement strand
AGTGCTTTGCCCAGTGTTTATCTTAGTCACCAATAGGCAGAACAAAGTAGAGCTTGTACGCTATCCAATACTTGTTTCCCTTCACCATGGACACGTGCTTAGAATGAATATAATATCCACACGCATAACAAAATGAATCTGCCAATGTTTTACACTGTCTACGGTACTCTTATAAATGTTTATTATAATATTTAATATTCTGAAAATAATAAAAGATATTTGTTTGGTGCCTCACCTTCAATTATATCATTGCATTTCTTTGCACTAGAATGTAGTTAAACAATGGTGTGTATATATATATATATATATATATATATATATAAAAAAAAATATATATATATATATATATATATATATATATATATATATATATATATATATATATATATATAGATATATATATATATATATATATAATATATATATATATATATATATATATATATATATATATATATATTATTATTTTATATATATATATATATATTATATATATATATATTATATATTATATATATATATATATATATTATACATATATATATATACATACATATATATATATATATATATATATATATAAGTAATATTAAATAGTTAAGGTTGGTTACATAACGGTCCTTAAGCATGCAATATCTATAAAACATTAATGGCAACTGACTTTTCTCATCAAGTGATGCCGGTAACGATCCTACAAAATGAGAAGATGCCAATATACTTTATGACGTCGTAACATAAAAACGATTGATGCTAGAGAAAAACTAAGAATATTTGGAATCTGCTTAGAATACTGTATAAAAACAATAAGAAAACCAGAAGAAACAAAAATAAAAACGGTGAAACCATCTCTAGAATGCATTTAAATAGCATACCTGAGGTATTTCAAGTGAAAAAAAAAAAAAAAAAAGATTCACAGAAGTGAAGCTGCCTTTATCAGCAACTCCCTGGCAACACCCCATAGAGGCACACAGTGTCAAAAGCAAATAAACCTTACTAAAGACAGGTAAAAGAGATTTGATGGTTCCTGGACTTGATAAGCCTGGCGCTAGAAATTGTACGATGGTCGCTCCACCTCTCACAAAGGCAAATTCCGCACCTGAAACCCTCATTTGAACTAAGAGCCATGGTCATGAGCAAAAAGACACCGCCAAATTCCGAATCTGGTGAAAGAGGTGATGAGGCTTCCATGAAACACAGATGCTGCCTGCTGGTGAAGAAACTTCTTCTCATAAGTAAGAATGGCCAAGGGTTTCACTGTTACTATAAGCCAAAATAATATTACTAAAGCCTAGAGCTGGTGCATTTACAGTGGAATGCAAATGATTCCAAAATTTGCTTAAAAGCAAAGTCTAACATTTGCAATTCTTTAGTGGTCTTTGAAATTCCTATAATAAATTGAGGTAATTTATTCTTGTCTAAGAAAGGGCATATTATTATTATATATGTTTGAATAATATGTCTTTTATTATTCCCTTCAGCTTTGATTTAAATTTGAGGTCTCTTCATTGCTTTTATTCTTTAAATCAAAGTTTAAAATAAACTCTTGTGAAAATTTAATCATATAAACATGGTGCTTAGTAGCTTAAACCATAATACACTTGGAATGAAACAAAGATGTTTGAACAACAATCAGATGGGGCCTATTAATATTACATTTGCATTTATTATTCTCGCACACTTATTTGAATTATAAAATAAATATACTTTGGCACAAGCAAATATGGAATAAAGATAAGTATTATTGTGCCAAGGAATAAAATCCAGGTTGCCTAGTAGGCACTAAGATTGTCAGACTCATCGACAACGAATCTACTATTTTAATCAAAGCATTTGGCACCAAGATACTGGCATCTGCCTCTTTAAGATCATTTATTGATCCTTGATATATTATATATAGTGAGTATATATATATATAGGTATATATACATATATACATATATGAAAACGGTATGTGATATGTTAAGATATATATATATATGATATATACTGGCACATACACAGGTTGGAACAAAAGGAAAATAAATTAGAAGAAACATTCAGTGAATGTGTAAAAATATTGTATATCTTTTACTCATCATCAGCACTAGCAATAAAAATAAATATAAAATTAATGAGACTTTGATAAAATAAATAAGCAATAATATTAGTCTAACATGAAAACACAGATAAGAAACACTAGTAAAGATAACGACAGGAATCACAAGCAATTGCCCAATTTTGTTGAGTGAAAAAAGTTATGTAGTTATGTAAGAGAAGCAAGTTTTACTCATTCTGAAACTATGTGGTAGCTGCAAGGAAAATTACTTGCTTGGCAAAACCATATTTTTGAATGGTATAAAAATGGATTAGTGTGTGGGGATCGTATTTAATCTGTGTATTTAGACTAGCAGTAAAGAGCTTTGTGAGCTTTCTCTCTCTATGAAGTATAATGAAAACGCAAAGCGTTTCAATGATAAATGCGAAAAGGCAAACAAACACCAAAATCTAAGATGAATCTTTG
>JABUQX010127288.1:7500-14304 GCA_015478945.1 Trachelipus rathkii | reverse complement strand
ACAGGAATATCAATTTTGCAATGATGTAAAATAAAAACTAACACTATGATTTACCCAAAGATGCCTCTCATGTGGGGACTTAAAAAGAGGAAAATTGAATATTGCATGGAATTTTGTGTTGTTGCCATTTTTTATGTCATTTTTGTGTTTTGCATTTTCTTTTATAAATGAGTATAATATTATCAATTATATATATATATATATATATATTATATATAATATATATACTATTATATATATATATATATATATATATATATTAATATATATATATTATATATTACTATATATATATTATTATCAGAATAGAGAGTTCCTATTTGAACCAATTTTATATTTGTTTGAAGGGAAAACACTTTTTCATTTAAGCAGACGTGTTTCGTATTATTTAATGTTAACACATTTTCACATGCAAAAATTAGAATAAAAAAAAGATTGTTCAAACCTTGTGTTTTATAAAGGAAATATTAATAATTCATGAACATTTTTGTTTCATTTCTATTTTTTGCTATAAACATTTATACAAAAACGTCTGGCATAAAATGAATGTGTTTCTTGCATGTATTTTCATTTTATATATATTATATATATATATATACTATTATTACTATATATTATATACTATATAGTATATATATATATATATATATATATATATATTTATACTATTTATAGTATATATTATAATATATATCTGCGATTGATTTGTTCCTAGGAACCTCAATTTATAGATGAAAAAAGGAAGATAAAAAACCGAGGAGAAGTGCCATAGTATATTAAAGAAACGTTTCGCGCTATAGCTAAGCTCATCATCAGCATAAGTTAAATAATAAAAATATAAATGAAACAATGGTCAATAATATTTACTAATTATATAAAAATATATAAAACTATATTCAAAACTAAAATTATATTAAAAAATTTACAAAAATTTTAAACAGAAAATTACAAAAAATTAAATCTATTAACCTCGTTTTACTAACCTAACATAACTGGATCAACCAAAAGAATGAATGAACAAGATTAAATCCAAACTAGTTATACTAAATTATACATACAATTGGTTGGTTGTTTGAAACTTACTATACTTAAAATCAATATTTATAACAGTATAATTAAAATAAAAATTATAAAAAGACATATAATGAAAATTATTACAATTTACCAAATTAAATAAATCATTATTGAAGAAAAATCAGAGTTGAGTTCAGGCTCCAACTAATTCTTTTATATTTTCATTTTATTATATGGTTAAAATTATGATTTTTAAGTATAGTTAAGTTTCAAAACAACCAACCATTTATGTATAATTTTAAAGCATAAATAGTCTGGATTAATCTTGTTCATTTCAATTCTTATGGTTCATCCCAGTATGTAAGTGTTAGTTAAACGGGGTTAAATAATCAGATTTTAATTTTTTAATTTTCAGTAATTTTTTGTAATTTTTGTTTAATTTTTTATTATAATTTTGTTTTTCTATTATAGTTTATATATAAATATTTTAAGCATTGTCATTTATATTTTATTATTATTTATAGCTTGATGATGCGCTTAACTTATAGCGTGAAAACGTTCTAATCACTGGTCAGTGTGAGTGATGATCATACTGGCCACTCACCTGCCCGGGCGATCTTATACCTCCACATCTTTGCATCTCCATTTTACTACAGCGCCCAATAATATTATATATTATAGTATATATAGTATGATCAGTGCCCTACGTGACCCAATTAGAAACTCTCTCTCGTATTTACTCAATAGGATCGTCTCGTGTGTCTCATATATATTCAACATCCTCTCTCATACTTAACTGATATTTTATAAAAATATACGATACAAATATTCTAGCAATTTATTACCATATTACAGTGATAATTACCCGTGGATACCGTGATATATATATATATATATATATATATATATATATATATATTTATATATATATATATATATATATATATAATATGATAATTACTATATATACTATATATATAATATATATGTATACCGTATATATACTATATATAAATATATATATATATATATAATATTATTTTATATAATAATTATATATATAGTATATATATTATATATTATATATATATATATATCATTATAATATATATATAGTATATTAATATAATAATTATATAACTATATATATGTCCCTATACTTACATGTTCTACCGAATATGACCCTTTCACCTAACAATATAATTCACCCGCCTAATCTTTGCTTTAGCCCTCGATTACCGAAATATACATTATCGACCCTTATCACCTCAGCTCTCGTTTAGCCATGACTCTTTTATATATTAGATAATAAAATATTACATATATACTAACTCTTATATCCTATTTATACTACTACCTTACTTCGTCTAATGGTATATATATATTATATATAATATATTATATAATATATATATATTATATATATATATATGGTATATATAATATATATACTATTAGCAATATATATTATGATATATATATATATATATATATTATAGTATATATATATATATATATATTATATATGATATACTTGTATATATATATTATATATTATATTATATAATATATAAATATATATATATATATATATATATATATATTATATATATATATATATATTATATATATAATAAGTATATTATATATATATACCGTATATAAATATAATATATATTTATATATATATATATATATATATTATATATATATATATATTATATATATATTATTTTAATATTATATATATATATATATATATATATTACGGTATAATATATATATATATATATACTAAATATATATATATATATAATATATTATTATATATTATATATATATATATATTATATTATATAATATATATAATATATATATAATATATAAACATAAACATACCACCAAAAAAATTTGCTTTAAATTATTATTTTTATTTTTGAAATTAATTATTACAAATTGGAAACGAAAGAAATTCTTACTTTCATGATCCATTGAATGTATAATGCTTATATTTTTTTCAAAAGTTCAAAACGTCGTAAATTTTATACTTATGCATATATTTTCACCTTGTGTAACAAATTTCAATTATTTTAGTTCTTCATGATGCCTCTGCACTCTCTCGCTCTACGTACTCGACACTTAAGGAGCCTCTTGTCATGTCGCAGTCATATACCTACAATAATTCATATTCTTCTCAAGTAAGGTTTAGAGTAAAGATTATTTTGATTTATGTTTATTGTCTTTAAGCTTAAAACAACTAGCTTCATTAAATAAAGTATTATTATTATTATTATTATTATTATTATTATTATTATTATTATTATTATTATTATTATTATTATTATTATTATTATTATTATTATTATTATTATTATTTTAAAAGTTAGTAATTAGTAACAGGAAATTTACTTTCAACGTGTTTGTGATTTAAAATATATAAATTAGATTTTTTTTTTTTTTCATGTTTAGGCAAAAAAAAAAGGTTGTAATTCTATAGACTCATTTCACTTCAGTTACGTAATATGTTCTTGATAAATTTTTGTTTAAAAACTTATAACAAAATTAATTATTAATTACTCATTAACATTTGCTTGTAGCTCTTCTTACATTTTTTATATTTAACATTACCTACTATACTCCTTTCAATATTTCCTGGAACACTTCTAACCTACTGCCAGTGACTAAACTTACTACTCGTTAACTTGTTAACCCAGAGCCCTTTGATAAGTGATGCAATGGCGGCATTAAACGCTGCCCAAGGCTACGCTGCTAATCGTAATCAAGATTTTGATACTATGAGTGTTACTTCTGCCATGTCTGGTGTTAGCACAACCACTCTGCAGGTTGGATATTTAACCATTATTTAAAATTCAACAAGAATATGTGTCTAATAAGTCCTTATCGATATGTGAATAATTCATCAATTTTTTAAGCTATATTTTTTTTAAATTTAAGAATCATGCTAATTTGTTTACTGCCCGTTAAATTAAATAGTAATGAACATGTTATTAAGCTTATAACTATATTTTAACAGTTAAAACGCCATTTTGTTGCTCTTTAACGTATTAATCAAATTGCAATTATGACATTTTAGGATTAAAATTATTTTTATTGGAATTTTCTCTTAAACTTTTTTTTTTTGTGATTTCAGAGTATCAGAGATCAAATGGCAACGGGATTGTCACGCCTAAAGGAATTGGAAGAAGAGGTTAAAGGAATTCCTTCCCTTAAGGTAATAACCTAGTTTCTCTTACCTTGGTGACCTAATCTCTCTTTCCTTGGGTTTATTCTGAATAAGAACATTTTCACACTGTATACATCAATTTTCCATTTTATAACAGTAATAATTGGTATTGAAGTCGCAGTAGTAAAATCTTATTCTATACATGATAATTGTTACATTTATTTTTTAGGTTAAGATAAATATTTTGAAAGAAGAAAAACGCATATTGTTAGAGCAGCTTCGATATTATCACAAAGGCCAAGATCCTCCATCTATTCCCTTCGTTATAGAGAAAGATTATTCATTTGAATCCAGCTTAGATTCGGAAACGAGACTTGAAACCTTACGCAAATTCACTATTGATAAAGAAAGAAGAAGAGTTGAAAGAAAGAGAAGCTTAAGCCGTAAGTATTTAGAAATCATCACTTTGTGATATAGGCCTATATATAGTCATCATCATCAACAACCTCCTTTCCCCAGATTTGGTGTGAGGTATCGTCGCATGTACTGGAAACAGAAAAGTAGTAGAAGAATATGACGCAAGTCGAAAAGAAAGCCCACCCTTACCGTCCCCTTTATACCCTGAAGGGAGAACTCGTCAAAGTCAAAAAATCCACCCTAGAGTTTCACTGGACTGCGACGGGACCCTCACTGTGGCATCTCGTTAATGTAGGGTTCATCCCCTAGGCAAGGCCCACAACCATACCCCCTCACAAAACCCCGCCATTCACTCCTATTGTACACCTTTCTTCTCGCCTCTACCAAAATGACATTCCTCTCCTTCAGGTATTCCTTTACTGATCTAATTCACTTTTTCTTAAGTCTCCCAGCCGGTCGATTCCCAGCACACTCACCACTATACATCCGCTTAACCAACCGACTATCATCCATCCTTTTCCATCATGACAAACCATCTCGATGCTACTCTCGTTTATTCTTCTTCATTTACTAAAATCCTTACTTCACACCACACCACTCCCTAATGCGTTCATTCTCATTTATCAATTACTTCTTCACACCTAACACGTCCCTAGGATTGCATACTGAACACATTTACCTTAATCTATATCTCTATATTCCAGACCATAGTATTCTACTACTTACATTAACACAGGCCAACAAAAAATTGCCCTCATGCAATACCATAGCCGCAACACTTAAGACTTAGCCCTTTACATTCCACCCAAGGATTTAATTGACACCAGCCACCTTCCTCACCATCACAACTTCCTATCTTACTACCTGCATCGGTCCGGTTCCACTTTTCATCCAACATATATCTAAATATTTAAAATCAGACAATTGTTCCAGTTTTCTCACCATCTAACATAACTTCACACCCGGACTGTCTTCACTCACAACATAACCTTACTCTTATCTACGTTTTACTTTCAAACCCCTTCTTTTTACACACCCTTGCCAGACCCCTCTACCAATCCTTTCAAACTCTCTCAAGATTCCCCACACAACCAAATCATCCGTATATAAAAAGCAGGGCACCATCCACTCTCTTCCATTCTCCATCTAACTGCCTTTCCCTGCCACCAGTACCTATTATTCTTTCATAACCCCATCCATATACAAATTGAATAACCAAGAAATGATAACATCCCTGCCTCACCACACTATTAATATATAAACCAATCACTTTCAACTCCCTTTATTCTTACACACGCTTCACATATTGTCATAATACTTTCGCATTCCATCAGAAGCCTACCACCAACACCATATATATATCACTCACACCTTCTATGGAGCGTCCTTATTTATCCTATCATACGCCTGTTGCAAATTCATAAAAAGTAAAAACAATTTTTTGTTCTTTTCATTTTCTCAATCATTTGCTTCAATGCAAAATTTTGATCCACACATCCTCTAACCATTTCTAAATGTGCCTTGTTCTTCACCAATCAGTCACTCGTCTAACTCTTTCGACCAAAATACCAGCATATGTCTTCCCAAAAACACTCAATAAGTTAATTCCCCTACAATTCCAACAATTGCCCTTATCCCTCTTACCCTTATATAAGGGTACTATTGCTCTCTCCTCCAATCCCTCGAACTATACCCTCCATAGAATTTTTGTTACGCAACTTCCAATTCACTCTATCACCATTTTCGTATGTATCATATTATTCATCATATTCTTCCTTCATATTCCCATTTACCATTCTTAAACTTTCTCACTCTACCCATTACCTCCTCTCTTAATAATTACCTCATCCCCAAAATATCTGTTCCTTCTATGCACCATCAAACAAACACACATTCACTATCACCTCTTCATTACTGTCAGTGTTATGGAGATTTTTTGAATGAAGTGTTCCCTCCACACCGTCCTCACATCCATACTCATCAGTTATGAAAGCACGGTCCTATCATTATTTAAGCAGTTCTTATAAATTCTCATACTTAACCTTTCGCGCTTCCTCCAAAAAAGCTTCCTATTCCCCTGTAAGCCCCATTCTCCGCCTCCAAACTGTCAATTTACCTTCATTCTCTTCCACGTATGCCAGTCTTTTAAGTCTCCATTTTCTCCTCCTTATATAAGTTCCCTAATCACC
>JABUQX010127288.1:0-2500 GCA_015478945.1 Trachelipus rathkii | reverse complement strand
ATCGTACATACTTTTTGATTCCATTCAGAGCTTACCACCAACACCATATCACTGACACCTGCCATAGAGTTCCCTATTAATCCTGTTATAATACGCCTGTTGCAATCCCATAAATCCTGATAATATACAATTCTATTCTTCTCCTCCTCATTATCCATCATTATGTTACAATTACAGATTGATCCAACACTCCTCTCCACTTATAAACGCACTTATCTTCCCCAAAATTAGTTCCTCACTCATTCGACGCGACTCTTATCGACCGAAAATACTAGCATAAATCTTCCCTACACCACTCAATAAACTATATTACCCTAAATACTATTAACCTTTTCCCCCCTACCCTATATATAAAGGTATACTAAATCTACCTCCTCAATTCCTCGACTTATTACCCTCCCATTAAACTCTGTTATAACTCCTCCAAAACCAATGAAATCCCCATCTCGCCTTTATATAATATTAGTTATATTATTATAAATATATATAGTATATAATATTATAATATATATATATATATATATATATTATATATATCATATATATTATATATATATAATACATATATGCCTATATTAATATCGGTTTTGTCTGAGTGAATCTAAAGGGTGTTTGACAAGAATTAGTAGAAAGTATTGGAGAGTGTAGTAAAAGGATGGGTTGAAAGTAAACGTAGATAAGGGTAGGTTATGTTATGAATGAGGACAGTCTCCGGGGTGATGTTTATAGCTAGATTATGAGCAGCTGGAACAAGTGACTGAGTATAAATATTTGGATATATATATGTTGACGAAAAGGGAAAACGCGATATGCAGGTTTAATGAAAATTTAGTGAATTCAGATAAGGAGCTGGTTCCAATTAATCCTTGCGTGATTAAAGAGGACTAAGTTTGACGTGCCGCTCAGTGATCTTGCGTGATCGAAAGTTGGTATACCTGTGTTAAAGTATATAGTAAGCTATTTCTGGAATAAGGGCTGTATAACTCTAAAGTACATGTGTTACAGATGGACAATCTATAGGCGTTTATGGTGTGGAGAAATATGAATAAAATGAGGAATGAACGGATTTACAGAGTATGAATGGTATCGAAAAAGATAAATGAGAGATAATGCGAAAGTAGTTACGATTCAGTTTTCATGTGGATAAATGAATGATAGTCGGATGGTTAGGATGTATAGTGTGAGTTATTGGGAATTGACTGCTGGAGAGCCGAAGAAAAATGTGATTGATCAGGTCAAAAGAATGTCTGAGAGTGAAATAGTGAGTTTCAGGGCGAGAATAAGTGCATAATATGAGTATATGCAGGGTTTTGAGGGTGTATGATTGTGCCATCTGCAAGATGAACCCACATTGCCGAAGACCCTATATTGAGGGTCCGTATCGCAGAGGTACGTGTACCGTGAAGCTCTAGCGGTGTTTTCTGCTCGGCGGAGTCCGTACTAAAAGTATAAAAGGAGTAAGCTGAGTTTTCTTTTTCGACTTTGTTATATTCTGTCTGACTTACGTTTCTGTTTCTCAGTCACATGCTACGCACGCTTGCCCCCAGTCTTGGGACAAAATGGTGATTGATTATATATATATAAAGCTATATATATATTATATTAATTATATATTTATATATATAATATATATATTTAATATATATATAAATATATATATATATATATTAATATAATGACATCTTACATTCATAAAATGCAAATTTATTTTAGATATACATTTATAAAAAATAAATAATATCCAATACGTTAGGAAAATGATAAAAGAAAATAAAAAATCATATGCAGTTAAAATGCCAAATACTTGACACAGTACAAGCACAGAGTACTCAAGTACAAAAAGGCTCAAGTACAAAGTACAGTGGTTTAGAAACTGCAGTACAAGTACTCAAAAAATTTGTACCTAAGTACAAGTACAAGTACAAGTACTGTATGAAAACCTAATATTAATTATAATAGTTTATATATTATATATATAATATATATTATATATATATTATATATATATATATGTATAATTATATAATATTATAGTTATATATATATATATATATATATATATATATATTCCTTATTATGACATTCCCAGTGCCTAATGTTTCGCACTTATCTATCTTGCGTTCATATACCACACTCACATCCAGACAAACATTTCAATACACATACTTATATTTACACCCCTCTTCTAGACACATCTTACAGACATCCCTTATCATCTTATATCCCTCGTGTAGGGTGAAAAAATTGCCCACATCGTATGTCCTGCGTGTCGATAGTAAGCGACTTAAGACGTATAAGTTTGGTGGCCTGCTGCTATCCATCTGTACTTTTCGAGAATGCTATGGCATGCCTCGGATAGGTCGTGATCCGAGTAAGCGCCCTTCTAATCCTGTGCCGCGAAATCCATGAATCATTATCATGTATATAAATGTAGAGGATATAAATGTGAGGATGAGGAGAGAGGATGATGGATGTATTGAGAAAGGGCAAATTTGATTTC
>JABUQX010127287.1:10000-14614 GCA_015478945.1 Trachelipus rathkii | reverse complement strand
CCCGCATATATATATAGTGTTTTATCCCATTGTTAATGAATTTCTCGCATCTAATATGCATTGCTCAGTTTCGTTTTCATTCAATAAGAACACAGATACAAAAACACACTTTATCGGAACAAAATAGCAAAGAATACTGGTTTATTTTGTGTTATTATTAAAGCACCCATTTGCTCCGCTGTGGAATGCCATTCACCTCGTCGTCAGCAGTTGAAAACCTTCATCATTATCTCGTTATTATTTTCGCTACGCAGCCATTGTTGTTTACGGAAATTTTCACGACGTTACGATGTCTTTTCATTGTTTCGTTCATATAGAATAATTATGTCCGGTTACGCATTGTGTTTTACAGAATGGAAGCCATAATTTTCTAAATTTATGTTTTATTGTTTTAATATTTATTTCGTTTATTTCTGATGCTTCTATTTCATGTGTTACTAGAGGCGAGCTACTATTATGCTTGTGTCGTATTGTTGGCTTATGTTTGAGTGTCTGTGCTCGTTTGGCGTATTCTTTTGTTACATGGTGGTTGCAGACAAGCGGATTTTATTATTGCTGATTTTTTGAGTTTTAATAGTTTTAAGCGTATTTCTGAGTTATTTTACTATTTCAAATTGATGTTTCATACCTGGTTTGCATTGAGTTATAGGTATTTATTCGTTGGCAATATTTCATTAACAAAAAAATTGTTTGCTTTTTATTTATACTGATGGATTATTTTAGGTAAGCATTTGCCGAAAGTAAATTGGCTTTTGATTTGTTGAGCCATTACATACATATTTACACAGAGTGACATGTTCTTTTGATGTAATTTATGTCTTAGTCAATATATTCTCATGTCACTTTTATATACGGAAAATAAAAAATTGTATTTGCGTCATTCCAATTATCAATATTATCAAACAGCAAGCGTATTCATGCAGTAAATTACGAGCAAGTACTGGTGTCATTTCATAATGCAGCGAAATTGCCCAGCTAAAGCGTTTTCGACGATCAAATACATTATCTGACAGCGATTCAACACTTCCACAAAGCTTCATTATCTTCGCAGTCGAATATAGTTAAGTTCGCTATTCAAGAAATAAAGGTCCAACGATTTGAGACAATCCCGATTTTGCGCAGCAGAACGTCGAGCGCGTTCTCATCGTTAAATTAGCAAGTTGCTTCGGGTTGTTATTGAAAAGACAAATTACTTGCGTGCGTTTATTAAAGTTTTCTCAACCAGGTTTAGGGGTTGCAGGTCGCTTGTATCAGAGATGTTACGTCAAATTCAACATGCTATCGAACATGTTACGTTATGTATTGTAAGCCCGTTTGAGATGATGAGAGCTTTATGAGAGGGGAAATTTTTCCAAGCAAGGTTTGCTGATTAGCTATCTTATTTAGACAGTTTAACAAAATAAGGGTTATTCCTGACTTCGAATATCATAAGGGATGTTGTTTATGAGTTTGCCGTACCGTGCCGAAGTCGCGTAAGACGGAGACGAGCAGCGGTCGGCGTTCAAGTCATTTCGTTGAGCCAAATAAAGCCAACAGCTTTTCATGTCAGACTCACCTTTTCATACATGTTGTTGCGCTTCAAAGTGCTCGTTGATTTCAGGTTCTTTCACAATGACTATTTTCGTCGTTCTTATCGGTCTGATGCATTTTGGAAGCCATTTCTGCTTCGATTGCTGCGTTAAACATTCGTGAGCATTCTTCAGCAGAATACCTGCTGGATTATGTCGCCTGTTTTGCTTCACTTATTGCCGTCTTCGCCAGAAGGGGACTATTGACCAACGACAGATAAACCATCCACAGCCTGCTCGTTTGTTGTAAGTCCGGATAGATTGAGAGCAGAGCTGCTTGATGCCGCTTCAACATGAATTTTTTCTTCCAGTTCCGGGTACTTTTCAATTACAGCATTTATTACCGTTTTCGATTTTGTGGTGTATACCTTTAAAGCCTGTGTTGTTGATTATTTTGTCTGTTGAGTTTCGTTTGCTCGAACCATTCGTTTTGTTTTTACCCTGTATATTTCTTCGATTGCTTTTTTGAAACGGTTCGCGGTTTGCTTATGATGCGATTTCAGTTTTCATACATCTTTTGTTGTTGAAGTTTTGCTTCTGATTAATGTTGTTGTCACAATATTTGCAATAAGAAATTTTAAAGATCTGGTTGCTCGCATGCAGTGGATACCGGGACATGCTTGCCTTCATGCCAATAGCTCGCATCTTAATATGTATTATCCTCGGTTTCACTTTCTTTATTCAATAAGAACACAGATACAAACATTACTTATTGAACAAAATAAAAGAATACCATGAAGTTTTGTTGGTTGTTCCATTCTCTGGTCTCATTCCTTAAAAGCTGGAATGCCATTCACTTCAGCCCGGGGATTGTCAGAGTTGTTCTCTCATCATTACTTCGTTACTGTTACGGTTGCCGTTTATTATGGTAACTTTCCTGTTTCGTCGAATGCCATTTGTTGATGCCTTCACGATTGCTCGCCTGGCGGTATTACCAGTTCGGTTGAGTTTATTGTGTTTATTGAGAATACCATAGAATTTTTTGTCGTTTTACTATTTTACTGCTTTTCAGTTTGCCTACGTCTTTATTACGTAAAGAATAGCAGCTAATATTATAAGTTTGTTGCTTCTTCTTTTATCCCTCAAAGGTTTTGTGAAATCTCACTATTCATACATGAATCCAGTATTGAGTAGATATGATTTTACATCCGCTTCTTATTCCCTCCAATAGCGCATGTGGATAGCATGTCTGTTTAGATGGAATATCTGTTTTCATTTATTTAGCCCGTTTATGTTAGTGTTATTTTCCTCATTAACAAAAATTTGTTTTGCTTTATTTATACCTTGATGGATTATATTTTTAGGGTAATTTAATTTACTGAAAGTGTCTATTCTATTATATTACACATCAAAAAGGGCATAATTACCACTCTGTCACTACGAGCATATAGAATATGTAGCAACCAAACAATCAACGCCGAAATCAAAAATATAATAGACACTTTCAGTAAATTAAATTACCCTAAAAATATAATCCATCAAGGTATAAATAAAGCAAAACAAATTTTTGTTAATGAGGAAAATAACACTAACATAAACAACCAAAACTGTATTAAAAATAAATACCTACTAACTCTCAATACAAATATAAATTATAAAACATCTAATTTACAAATCGTAACAAAATATAGAAATACACTTAAAAATTTATTAAAACCAAAAATCGAAAACAATAATAAATCCGCTATCTACTCAATACCATGTAACACCTGCAATAAAGAATACATAGGCGAAACAATAGACATAAAACGCCGCATAAGCCAACATAAATACGACTTACAAACTTATAATAGTAGCTCGCCTCTAGTAACACATGAAATAAAAGAAGGACATCAAATTAAAACTGAAAATAGTAAAATAATTAAAACAATAAAAAACCATAAATTTAGAAAATTCTATGAAGCATTCTCAATAAAAAAACACAATAAACTTCAACCGGACCGAGGCAATTACTATATAGACGAAACAATCAATGAAAGTTTAAAGGCATCAGCGTCATGCGAAAGCATTCGACAGAAAAAATAGGAAAGGACACCATAAATATAAACAACAACCAACCGTAGCAGAAAGTAATAACGAAGAAATAAAGATGAAGGTTTTCTCTTTCTCTGACAATCCCCGAAGGAGGAGGAATGGCATTCCACGAAAGCTTGGAATAAGTTAGAGAATGGAACTAACTAATAAAAACTCAGTAAATAAAAAAATTCTTTATATTTTGTTCAATAAAGTAATGTTTTTTAATATCTGTGTTCTTATTGAATAAAAGTGAAAACCCAGGGATAATTTAAATACATATTAAAGATGCGAAATTTATTAGCATTAAAGAAATAAATACATAATGAATCCCGAATTATATTTTCACATACGAAACAACCAAGATCTTAAGAATTCTTATTACAAATATTGTGACAACAACATTAAAGCAAATCTTAAAAAACTTCAAATAAGCTTTCTAAAAAGATGTATAGATGAAAAAGTAGCCCCAAAATCACTAATACCAAAACAAGCAAAACCCACTAAATATGAACCATTTCCAAAAGCAATCGAAGAAATTCTCCTACACAGGATTAAAATAATAAAACGAGAGGTAAACTATTGGTTCAACAGAGCCAAAACGAAACTCAACAAGATTAAAACTAATATTAACCAACTGGAAAACAAGGAATTTATACACCGAAAAATAATCGAAAACCTAGTTAATAGAAAAAATGTAGCTATGAATAAAAAAAGTACAGAACTGGAAGGAAAATTCAAAAAATATTTAGAAATAGTCATTGGCACATCAAAACTACAAACTCTACTCTCAATCTATCAGACTTACAACTAAACGAAACGGAAACATTAGTTTTAAATTATGAACTGTCTATGTCATTGGACATAACAGATCCCCTTCCCGAAATGCTAATAGATTTTGAAGATTGGCGCAATAGAATTGAAAAACAAAAACAAAACGACATAAATCCGAATATTCTTTTAGGTATTCTGTTGGAAAAAGTCTCAAACAGAGTAAACAATCTACCAAGATGTTTTAACACAACGATCAAGA